>PVKS010019489.1:0-38310 GCA_004027875.1 Aplodontia rufa | reverse complement strand
TGTGGAAGAAAGATAGCCTGTTCAACAAATGGTGTTGGACAAACTGGACAGCCATTTGTAGACAACTGAAGCTGGATCCTTATCTTTCGCCCTGCACAAAAATTAAATCAAAATGGATCAAAGACCTGGATATTAAGCCTACAACTTTAAATTTACTAGAAAAAGAAGTCGGGTCAACACTACACCTTATAGGAGTCAGCAGCTTCTTCCTTAATAGAACTCCTATGGCACATGCTGTAAAATCAAAATTAAATGAATGGGATGCAATTAAACTAAAAAGCTTCTGCACAGCTAAAGATCTAGTCGAGAGCATCAAGAGAGAACCTACAGAATGGGAGAAAATTTTTGCCTGCTACACCTCGGACAGAGGGCTAATATCCAGAATATATACAGGGAACTAAAGAAACTAAAATCCAAACTCGCAAAAAATCCAATCGATAAATGGGCTAAAGATCTCAAAAGGAACTTCTCTCCAGTGGAATTCCAGAAATCCCATAAATATATGAGAAAATGCTCTACATCATTAGTTATAAGGGAGATGCAAATCAAAACTTCAATGAGATACCACCTCACTCCTGTTAGAGTGGCAAAAATGAAAAATACAAACAACGACAGATGCTGGAGGGGCTGTGGGAAAAGAGGAACACTATTACAATGCTGGTGGGACTGCAAACTGGTTTAGCCTCTATGGAAAGCAGTGTGGAGAATCCTCAAAAAATTAAGGATGGAACCACCTTACGACCCAGCTATCCCACTCCTGGGAATTTTCCCAAAAGATTTGGAATCAGCGTATTATAGTGATGTGGCTTCATCAATGTTTATAGCAGCTCAATTTACTATAGCTAGATTATGGAACCAACCCAGATGCCCCTCACTTGACAAGTGGATACAAAAGCTTTGGTTCATATATACTATGGAATACTACTCGGCCATCAGAGAGGATGATATTATAGCTTTCGAAATCAAATGGATGGAGATGGACAGAATTATGCTTAGTGAAGTGTCCCAAGCTCAGAAACTAAAGGGCCGAATGGTTTCTCTCATCTGTTGATACTAGAATTTATGTTGAAGCAGTAGGACAGACGGCTAACCTAACAAAACCTCAAATTGAATGACTTTCAGTGCAACAGGGGGAAAGCTTCCTAGGATACTTGGAGGTATAGGGAAGTGGATGGGGAGGGGGGAGGGTACATGAAGAACTCACAGGAGTCTGGTGATTGGGAAGATGGGGGAACCATCCCAGAAGCCGATGTCATTCCCCCACAAGCTACCCATTTAACACATGAGTTCTTCTGGGGAAAACTGCAACAGGTGAAACCCATGGTGGTTTATCTATGCTTTGGCATTACCCCTTGGTAACAAAGTTTATATACATTGTTTGCTACTGTTTTGATAATGTTTCCCCCTGAACTGTATCCTGTATTGCTAAATACTTCTAATAAATTTGAAAATATATATATATATAATTTTGAAAGATAGGTGAGATTATTGAGGCTGATTTGAGCATTGTGAAGGACTGTCACTGAGTTGTTAATACTGATCTGTTCAAATTTCCTGCTGACTTTTCAAATGCAATGTTTAAATTTCAGGAAAGCATAGCTCAATTAATAAACACAATAAACAAAATGCAGTAAAAATCTGTAAAAAAAAAAAAAGAAGCTTCTGTTTAGTTCTTTTGCCTATTTGTTGATTGGGTTTTTTTGGGGGGTGTTAAGTTTTTTTCTTTGTGTATTCTGGATATTATCAAAAGGATAGCTGGCCAAGATATTCTCCTATCTTGTAGGCTCCCTCTTCACAATCTTCATCATTTCCTTGGCTGTGCAGGAATTTTTTAGTTCAATGATGCCCAACTTATCAATTCTTGGTTTTCTTTCTTACACTTTGGAGGTCTTGTTAGGGAAGTCAGTGCCCGCTCCTATATGGTGGAGTGTTGACCCTATGATTTTTTCTAGCAGTTGTATAGTTTCTTATTTAATTCATAAGTCTTTGACCAATTTTTATTTAAGTTCTGTTCAAGGTGAAAGATAGGAATCTAATTTCATTTTTCTGCATATAGCTGTACAGGTTTACCAGCACAATTTTTTAAAAGATTGTTTTTTCTCAAAGATATATTTTTTACACCTTTGTCAAATATCAGATGGCAACAGGCCTGTTGATTTGTCTACTTGTCTTCTATTCTTTTCCATTGGTCTTCATGGCCTTTTCATACCAATATCATGCTGTTTTGGTTATTACAGCTCTGTAGTATAATTTCAGATTAGGTATCATGGTACCTCCTGCTTAGCTTTTCCTACTTAGTATTGCTTTGGCTATTCTGGGTCTGTTATTCTTCCAAATTAATTTAAGAATTGTCTTTTCTAATTCTGTGAAGAATGGCATTGGTATTTTGATAGGGGTTTCATTGAATCTGCCTAGCACCTTTGCAATATGACCATTTTGACAATATTAATTCTGTCTATCCAAGATGTCTTTCAATCTTCTAAGGTCTTCAGTTTCTTTCTTCAGTGTTCTATAAAATTCATTGTAGATCTCTTTTACTTACTTGGTTAGATTAATTCCAAATATTCATAATTTGAGGTTTTTGTGAATAAGATGATTTTTCTGATTTCTTCCTTGGCCAAATCATTGTTGGAGCATAGGATATGTGATATGAAGGTAGAAAGAGCTCACAATTTAAAAACCTGACCAGAAAGAATGCAGAGGAGATGTATGATGTGATGGTTCTAGGGAAAAAGGAGAAAAATAGAATTAACAAAGAAAGAAAGACTGAAAGAGAGGGCAATAGAATTTTTCTCTTACCAGAAGAAAAGAGAGGAGGAACTAGAGAAACAGACAAGCGAAAAACAATGCAAAACCAAAATATACTAATCAAAAACCCAACCCTCAAAAGTCAAGGCAAGCAAAAGTAACGACATCTTTAAAAAATGCCAAAAAAAGCAAATATGTATGTGTGCATATGTGTGTATGCATATATATATATGAGCATATATGTATATGAATCAATCAGCACAACAAATATGCGCACACACACACACAAACAAAAAATATCCCCTGAAACTATAGAAACAGGGGAAAAAAGGAAGAAAGAAAAATATATTCATAATGAAAAATTGAGGAACTGTTTCCACTGAGGTGGTCATAATAGTCAATGAGAGTAGATGGTCACTGTCTTTCTTTCCATTTCTTTTTGCATATGTACTGAGTAATAGAGCAAGGGCTGAGAATCACCAAATCCTTCCTTTTTTTGTGTGTTGCTTACCAGACTGCCAGTTTGATTTTAAAAGATTCTCCATTTCCTTTCTTGCCAGCATGAGATAAGATGGGATGGAAAGCAGTGTCAGCTGAAGCTTTGTCTGCACATACCAGATAGCTACACTCTCAGGGTGGGACTGCTGGAGGTTTCTGAGTGGAATTATGGTGGGTGGGGCTTGGGTCTAATCAGGCCTAGGGGATTTGCCAGGTGGTGACTGTTGTAGAGAGATTAGATCAGTACACCCCAAGGGTTTAGCTGTTGAGGGTGTCTGCTGGAAGTTTGGATCTCAGGAGTCTTCCCAGGATTCTACCAGTGGGGAAGGACAGCCAGTTCTTCAGCCCCTCTGCTGCCAAAGACACAGGCTTTGCAGACTTCCCAGTCGTAGTCCCTGAGTGTATTCATACTGGCTGATTCCGCTGGTGATGTGTTCCACCAGAGTCAAAGGGTAAATGGCTTGGGCTCTCCTTTTGTTTTTGACTTGAATCCCTTTGGGTAAAATATTCTCTGTGCCTGTTTTGCTCTCGTTCTGCCATTCTGCTAGGCACACCTTAGGCCGTGTGGTAGACAGATAATTTGCCAGAACTGTATAGTCATTTGCTTGGACCTCCTGGCTCCTGCAGCAATAGCTGCAGTGTGGCCATCTCAGGATGGCTGCTGCTCCAACCCTCCGCAGCCAGTGGGGAAATGTGGAGCATTTTTTATGCACCATGTAACCTCTGGATCAGCTAAAGAAAGGCTGCCTTGGGATTCTCCATGCTAAATCTGTTCTTTGTACTTCTCTATACTCCCTTTGTGCCTAGCCAGTGCCACGACTGCCACAACCAGGTTGGCTCCAATGTAGTCTTTCTTCTTTGACTAATGCATCCAACTTTCTGAGTCTCTAAGACATGCTGGCCGTCCATTATTGAGGTTTAGTGAGATTTGTCTTTCACTCATCTTGAAGAGAAGAAGTTCTCCTGCTGCGGATCCTGAGCAAGCAGGGGTGCGGCCTTCCTCTAGCCCACCATCTTGAATTTCTTTGTGCACAGATTCTTGAAAATGACAGCTGTAAGCTTTTTTTAAAGCAGAATTTCATCGTACAATCTGATGTTTTTAATTAAAAAATAAATTTGTGCTTTTATTTAATAACTTGCAGTATACCTTTAAAAGGAAGAGGCCGCACACTTTAAAACATAAATGAGCCTGACTGCAAAGTCACACTCAAGGTGTAATTTTATGGTTTGTGTACACTTGAATATATTACTTATAGCTTTTATTTTTAATATATTTTTTAAAGAGAGAAGGACAGTAAGAGAGACAGAGAGAATCAACTTTTATTGAGTTTTTCACATGGCTTTCATTGCTCTGACATTTAGTTGTGTAGGTGAGTGCTTAGATTTGAACCCGTGCACTTGTGAATGCCGGGCAAGCACTGTAACTGCTGAGCCACTGCTCCAGCCCATATTTTTAATGTATTTTTAACTTATACATAAAAACATAAAAATTGTATACATTCATGTGGCACCTTGAAGTATTTCAATTGTGTATATTTTATATACATTATATAGCTTAAATCTTTTCTTCTTAATTTTAAAATTGATAATGCTGGCAAATATTTGCATGTTTAAAATATTTTAAACAATCTCAGAGGGTTTTTTAGTAGCTACCTTGTAAGTGAGGATAAAACATAACAGAGAGCCAATCTGTTGAAGGTGTTTTCCACAGGGTGAAAGCATGTAATCTCAGGGAAAAAAAATATTTTAAATTTACAGTATGAATGCAATATGAAGATTTATTTGCTCTTTCTTATAAAAATTTATCAGGAAAAACTTGGATGGAGAAAATAATACCAATGTTATTAGCTACCCACTGATTTGAGCTGTGCTTCTCTTTGTTTGATCACACATTATTTGGGGACCTACACTGGATGCTCTGTCTATAACTAAATCAATCTAAGAAGCAATCCCACTGTTTGGTACGTACCCAAAAGAAATGAAATCAGTATGTTGAAGAAACATCTGCATTCCCCTGTTAATTGCAGCACTACTCCTACTGTTCAAGATATGGAATCAATATAAAGTTTATGAATGGATGAGTGGATATAGACAATATGGTTTATATATGCAACTGAATATTATTCAGCTATAAAAAAGATAAATTCCTATCATCTGCAATAGCATGGATGAACTAGAGAACATTGTGCTAAGAGAAATAAGCCAGGGGCTAGAGTGGTGGCTCCTCAGTTATGGTGCTTGTCCAGCGTGCACAAGTACAAACCCCAACACCACTTACACAACGAAGTCTCAGAGCAATGAAGGCCAATGAAGAACTAAAAATAAAAAAAAAATTGTTTCTCTCTCTCTCACTGTCCCTCGTTTGTTTTTTTTTTTTGTTTTTTTTTTAGAGAGAGAGAGAGGGAGAGAAATAAGCTTGAAACAAAAATACAAATACCACATCATCTCAGTCATATATAGAATCTACAAAAGTTGATCTTATAGAGCAGGGGATGGGAGGAGGATGGGGAGAGGTTGGTCAGCAGGTATAAAGTTGAAGTTAAAAAGGAGAAATAAGTTCTGGTGTTTTATTATGCAGTAAGGTGATCATAGTTAACTATATATATATATATATATATATATATATATATATATTATAATGACTCTATATTTCAAAATAGCTAGTAGAGAGGATTTCCAACTTTTCACCATGAAATGATAAATGTTTAAGGCACTGGATATGCTAATTGCCCTGATTTCATCATTACGTAGAGTACATACATGTATTGAAAGATTTCTGTGCTCCATAAATTTAAGTATTGTGTAGAAAATAGTCAATTAGCCACAATAAACAGATTATAATGAGCAAAAATAAACAGAATTACTTCACTTTCTTTTTTTTTTTTAAGAGAGAGGAACAGTGAGGGAGACAGAGAAAGAGAGAAACAACTTTATTTAGTTTTTCACATGGCCTTAGTTGTTCCAACACTCAGTTGTGTACGTGGTGCTGGGGTTTGAACCCGGGTCCTCGTGCTTGCCAGGCGAGTGCCGAAACCCCTGAGCCACCACTCCAGCTCACTTTTGATAGTCAAATAATCAACATATTCAAAAACCTTAATTTCAGGCTTAAATAATAGTTTTAAAAGGAAGATCAATATACAAGTTTTTTCTCTCTTTATACTCTACACTTAATAGCATAGTCATGGAAGCCAGTGAAGATGTATTACATAGTTCATATTTCATAACTGATCATTTGTATAATATCCTTGCAATATTAATATATTTACTTGAATTCTTGGGCACAAAGTGATTTTAGGGTCGATTTAGCAATAACAATGAGGGCTGACACTCCTAATTAGGTTAATTGAATAAGAGTTCCAAGGTTTAGACAAAGCATATATGAAGAACATGTGACAAAACAATTTCATCAAATTATTTCATATCATACACACACACACACACACACACACACACACACAGAGAGAGAGAAATGGAGAATAACAGAACAAGAAGGGCACATGAAAAGTCAGTGTAATAACTATTAGAAATTCTTGTTACTGGGGGCTGGAGCAGTGGATCAGTGGTTACAGCACTTGTCCAGCATGCACGAGTACATGGTTCAAACCCAAGCACCCATGTACACAGCTAAGTGTCAGAGCAACAAAGGCCACTTGAAAAACTAAAATTGATTCTCTCTCTCTGTCTCTCCCTCTCTGACTGTCCCTCTTTCTTTAAAAAAAAAAAAAAGAAAGAAAGAAAGAAATTAATTCTTGGTGCTCTAAAGATTTTTCATAAGTCTGAATTTATAACCAAATGAAAAGTTACTAGTGAAACAATGAAACAAGTAATAGAATTAAAGAAACAATAAGGAAGTACAATAAGGCATACAAACAGATATGGCACAAATTCAACAGAATTAACAAAAAGAAGAAGAAGAAAGGGACACATTTAAGGAACTCAGGAAACAGAGTCATCGGAGACGGACTTTAAAATACCTATGCTTAAAATACTGAAACAATCATTTTCAGAACTGGAGCACAGAACTTCAAACTATAAAAATGAATGAAGCATGACTTCTAAAGGCAAGCAATAACAAACACCAAAATTAAGAACTAGATGAAAAAAAGTGTTTGAGGGTATACACACAAAAAAAATCCCAGACTAAGGTATTCCAGGCTGAAGAGCTCCTGAGTGGTGGTACTGCAGCCAGGAGAAAGGAGGGTACAGGTGCAGGGGGTCCAAATGATTGAGGCAGAGCAGCGGGTACACAGTGCTGATCTAGGTCAAGAGAGTGCCACATGAAATTGTCACCAGGCTGGGATCTGGGCTAAAAGGCCACCAAAGGACTCGATGCTCTGGGTATGGAAGCTGGCATTAGTCACCTCTTGCAAGGTGCACCAGAAGCCACAAAGATGCAAGCACAGAAGCACAAAGGCCCAGCAGAGAAGCCCTTTCTTCTCTCCACACTCTCCAACTCACTTCCCTGGTGTTCCCTGCAGATTGCCTCCCACTGGGCAGGGAAGGGAAGGTGATTTGGAGCTGCCAGCTGACAAAGACTCTCTGCCCTGTGTCAGTGAGAACAACAGGGCAAGTCTTCTGCTGAGTCTGAGCTCTGTCCCCTTAAAAGTCACCCTACGGAAATGGAAAGAATTGTGGACTATTATTCCTCGGACAGGGGACTCATATCCAGAATCCACAAAATCCTCAAAAACCTCAACTACAAAAACACAAACAACCCAATCAATAAATGGGCCAAAGAGCTAAATAGAAACTTCTCAACAGAAGACATTGATCAAGCCAATGAATACGTGAGAAACTGCTCTAAATCACTAGTAATCAGAGAAATGCAAAAGAAAACTACATTAAGATATCACCTCATGCCAGTCAGAATGGCAAAAATGAAGAAAATTAACAATAATAGATGCTGGAGGGGCTGTGGAGAAATAGGGACACTAACACACTGTTGGTGGAGATGCAAACTGGTACAGCCCCTTTGGAAAGCAGTGTGGAGAATGCTCAAAAAATTAAGGATGAGACCACCATATGATCCGGTTATTCCACTCCTGGGTATCTTTCCAGGGGATTTAGAATCAGCACATTATAGTGATACGGCAATATCTATGTTCATAGCAGCTCAATTTACATTAGCTAAATCATGGAAACAACCCCAATGTCCCTCACTGGATGAATGGATCCAAAAGCTGTGGTACATATATACCATGGAATTTTACACATCAATTAGAAACAATGATATTGCAGCTTTTGAAGGTAAATTGATGGCTACGGAAGAAATTATGCTGAGTAAAATCAGCATAACCCAGAAAACCAAGGGTAGAACGTCTTCACTCATATGTGGAGACTGGAACTAGACCCTGGCCATTAAGAGAGGTGGTCTATTATCATGTGTTAATTGGGTAATGTTACACAACCTAATACTTTTTTAAGAGATGTTGTGGGAAGGGGAAGGGAGGGATAAGGGTGGGTAATTGGGGGGGAACTCTTGGGGGTAAATCCAATTTTCAGAATCTATATACATTATATATTATTTTGTTAAAATTTGTATGATTGTTCAACAAATAAATTTCTCAGTAAAAAAATTCTAAAAAAAGAAAATCACCTCTTCAGTTTTGCTAGGGAACTCTTTCTCATAACATCTGCTTACCTCAAATCCTTGTGGGTAATATATTCTTCTCTTTTTTTCAGTCTCATTTTGAATTTTCATTTTACTGGGAGAATCTCTCTCCACACCTCAGCAGGCAACTCTGGAGGGGGTCCTCCTGCCAGATGAGCAGTGGTGCCTGTTTCCCCAGGCTGGGGCCACTTTTCAAAGACCCACTCTACCTGTGCCTGAGGGAAAGGGTGCTCCTATGGGCTTCTAATAGTTTTCTCCCTCCTTCTTAGAATCTCAGAATCTTTCTGTTGCCTGAGGTCCCTCTTTCTACTCTCCTTTACTGCCCATCTTAATTACTTACTATTTTTCTCTGGCTGGTATATTGGTCCTTTTTATCTTCAATCTTTTAAATACCTTTTGTGGTCATTTCCCGTCAACCACAACCTGTACTAAACAAATGTTCAGTCTTCGTTTCAGTCTAACTTTTCTTTTGTCTTTTCAACATCAGGTCCATTTCATTTTCTCTCCTAAGCTCCTAACAGACTTGGCTGTAATTGCCTCAAGCCCATGTTGTAGTGATGCAGCTAGACAGTGTTTGCAGAATTTTTCAGCATTTTCATTATAATTTGAAATAACAGAATTGGGAAAACTGCTAAGGTTTTAAAAGAAGGGAAAATGTGGAACCAAAAATGAATCTGAGTTGTAAGTCTCAGAAGACGGAAAGGTCACTGTGGAGAGGCAGGGCCCTTTAGCTGGGCACGTGACAGCAGTGCTCAGTTTGAAACTGATTATTGTGTAAGTTGTCCCAAAGTTGTACAGAATTTTTAATGTCATTATAAGATACTTCTTGAGTTCTAGAGAGTTCTTTTCCTGAAGATATAGACAGAAATTGTGATTGCACTTGCATTCTTTTAAGCTATATAAATTTAATTGGTTTTTGCTTTCCCACTAAGACTTTTGTTTTAATTGGAAATCTCTTCTTATTTTTAAAGTCAAGGCCACGCCACAATATGAATTTGCATAATAAATGCAAGAAGCCTAAACTTGACCCAAGAAGATGTGAGCTATGTGTACAGAGAAATCAGTTGAGCTCCCAGTTGGAGTTGGTGGGATTAATTTTCCATGTTGAAGAAATTGGATGGCCTGTGTATCTCTCTGCAGGAACTGTTTCTATACCTTCACCCATTTCAGGATCTCTGCTTTTCTTTAACTTTTAATCTTGATCTCAATAGTCAGCTGCACAAAACTGCTCATTCTTTTGGTGAGTGAGGGTGGAAATCTGCAAGGAAAGGGAAATGACCTCCAACTGTAGCGAGTTTAAGTGGGATGATGACCCTCCTGACTGCTCACCTGGAGTCCTCTGTGTTATGCTGAAGGAGGTAACCTGTAATCCCATGATGGTCTGGCTTAGCAAAAACCCAAGTGGGCAGGTCCCTCTGTTTTAGTTAGCTTTGTTTTTTTTTTTTTTTTTTTTTTTTTTTTTTTTTTTTTTTTTGCTTTAGTTAGCTTAGCTCTGTTTTTTGCTTTTTGTTTTTTGGTTTTTTTCTGTGACTAAAAGACCCAACAAGAGCAATTTTAGTGGCTCATGGTTTCAGAGGTCTTAGACCAAAGACAGCTGGGTCCATTCCTTGGGGCTCGAGATGAGGCTGAACATCATGGTGGAAGAGTGAAGCAGAGGGAAGCAGATCAAGGCCTGGCTCCAGGAAGCAGAAAGAAACTCCACACCACTTACAAAATATACACCCCAAAGGCACTCCACACCTGCATCAGCCACACCCTTCCTGCCTTCAGTTGCCAGTTAATCCCCGTCATTAACTCACTGACTGGGTCAAGGCTCTCATGACCCAATCATTTCACCTCTCAGCATTTTCCCATTGTCTCACATATTGAGATTTTAGGGGACACTTTTCATCCAAGCCATGGCACCCTCCAACATTTTCTGCTTCATTATCTCCTTTAAACTTTCAATTCTATTTAGAGATGGTTACAAAGCCTGAGTACATAAAAAGAAGGAGGAAAAAAATATGTGAGGCCCTGTGTTCACTTACCAGCACCAAAAAGAAAAGAAAAAAATAATAATTGCAAAATAATCAATCATATGTGTTTATTTGAATACGAATCAACAATGTATTATTTGCTCATCAACATTTATCCAAACCCTTTTGGCACCCCAAGAAATACTCTAGTGTACAAGTTTTCTTTCATTCAACGTAACATTGCATTTGCCTTCAGTTGTTCTTAGTTCTTTACAGCCTTATATTAGTTTGCCCCTGAAAACTTTCTTGATTAAACTGAAGCAAAAGTTCTTATGGCTGGCTCGCCTGAAGACGCCTTTAAAACATTACATTGTGTGGAATATATTCCTCCAAGCAATCCCATCAAGAGAATATTAGCTTTTTCCAATTTAGAGCACAGTCCTTTATGTACAAATAAAAGGAGAAAAAACTAATAAATGCCTATTTTGAGATTATACTGTGAGCCAAATCACAGGTGCTCAGCGCCTTTCATAAAATATCCACGTGGTTCCAGCTCCCCTGGATGATTCATTGCAAACAGAAGATCTTAACAAAGCAATCTCTTCTGTGGGGTGGGTCCCACCGTCCTCCCCCCTGCAGCCGTGTGGGCAGCGAGCTGGCTTCCTGCTGGGCTGAAATGTACCTTCTGTCAGAACGAGGATTAACAACGCCACAGCACACATTACTCCTCCCCTCACACCTCCCCATCAGAACGAGGGCCCATGATTTATATCCTTAATAATCTCTTATAAAACTTCACACTTCAAAGTGCTTCACTCTATGTGATCACTTTGAAACAGCAAAACCACCCTCTCAGGCCACATATTCATGCTTGAATTTATAGGCCCATACTTGGAAAGGTGTCTTGACGTATCTCCTATCACAAAGTTATGCAGTAGTACCCACTTAGTTCAGGGTGATATGTTACAAATACCCCCAGTGGATGTCTGGAACTGTGGACAATACCAAATCCTATATGTACAATGTCTATATATTCTGCCTCTTATTGTAACAAACAACTGAGCTAAATCAATTTAAAAAGAGGTAAGATTTATTTCCCCGTTTAGGAGGTTTCGATCCATGATCAATTGTCCCTCGTGGTTTAGGCATGTGGTGGCAGCATAGGACTTCATGGAGGGAGAAGGCAGTGGAGAAGGTCTACTTATCCTATGACAGCAGGAAGCAAAAGAGATAGATAGGAAGAGACCAGTACTTCCCCATCCCCTTCACAAGCCTCCAATGACCTACGACCTCCCACTAGGCCCACCTCTAACACTCCACCACCTCGCAGTAACCCAAAACTGGGGACTGAACCTTGAACACATAGGCCTTTGATGGATATTCCAGAGCTAAACCACAGCATGACCATAGAGTTTGATGTATAAATTAGGCACAATAGGAGATCAGCAACAACAAAAATAAATTAGAATAATCATAATAATATACTTCAATAAAACTTCTGTGAATGTGGTCTCTCTCTCTCTCTCTCAAACTATCTTATTGTCCTGTGGTTGAACAAAGGTAACTGAAATGTGGAAAGTGAAACCACCAAAGGGCAGTGACGATTGTATGTGGAATCACTGGAGCTAAAGAACTGGCTCTGGACCTCTCATGTTTGTTGACTAAAATATGCTTTTATTCTACTCCATTTTTTCAGACAAGACTCTTGTCTTTTTTTGTGTGTGTGATTATTATTTTTTATGTTTAATTCCAAGCACATGGTATAGTGAAAACAGGAATATGAAAAAAATCATATTTTATTTCCCTTCTAACACCACATATGCAAAGTGTGTTTCAAAACACTTAGGCAAACTACCAATCCTAGTCACTGCCTTCGTTCATTTGAACGAAGACAATATTCACTAAGACAATATTCACGAAATAGAAATTCATTGTGAGACACAATCTAGAGAAAACAGCTACATCGCTCAACTTAATTTAACTTAGAAGTTTAGTCTAATATTTAACAAGTTTGTTTAAAACTTACTATTCCCATTGGTTTAGAGTGACATTAATGTAAATGCATTCCTTTTTCTGAGAACACATTTCTTAACAGATAGTTGTGGGTTGTGGTAGGTAGCCACCGGCTGCTGGGAAAGTGCTGCTTAAATCCAGAAGGCAGGCAGGCTCAGAGGGGCATGGCCTGCACAGCGATGCTCTCAGCGTTTCCATACAAATCTAGCTTGTAAAATAATATAAATTATTTTATATATATATATATTTATATAAATTGGAGAAAACAATCAAGATGAATATATTCGTATCTTCACTTCAAAGTAATTTCTTTAAACAAAAAAGAAATTCCTCAGGTAACAACATTTGGTTAAGAGATGGCTTGAAGTATTTCCTTCACTACATGTTGGGCTCCATCTTTAAAATTTGTCCTTAGCCAGGCATGATGGTGCATCCCTATAATTCCAACAACTCTGGAGGCTGAAGAGAAGCCAGAGACAAGTTAGAGGCCAGACTCTCCAATTTAGTGAGAACTTGTCTCAAAATTAAAATTTTGAAAAGGTCTGGATATGGAGCTCAGTGGTACAGCATGCCTGGGTTCAATTCCCAGTACCCAAAACAAACAAACAAAAAACCCAAAAAAACAGTTGCCCTTAATAAAAAAAAAACATGGTCAGATGAATTTCTTGTGTATTAGAAGTGGAGTCTTTGGTGCTGGAGCAGTGGCTCAGCATTACGGCACTTGCCTGGCTTGTGTGAAGATGTGGATTCAAATCTCAGCACCACCTACGCAACAAAGTATGGGAGCAATGAAAGATACATGAAAAGCTAAGTAAAGTCGAGTCTCTTTCACTCTCTAACTCTCTTAAAAAAATTTTTAAAAAGGAGTAGACCTTTGACCAACTTTTAACATTATCCTTCCCTTTCTCCCCTTGAAACTGACAAAATTATACATGCTTATTAAACGGACAAAAAACCAATCTTTATGAATCATTTTGCGTCCAGGACTTGCCAAGATGCTTCAGAACATGTCCATGAACTCTCAGACAGCAGAACTGGACAGAAGGGAAATGCTGCGTGTGAGGAGCACCTTGCAGGGCCAGGCTGCAGCACTGCTGTCCATCAGACTTGCACAAGCCACGTGCTGTGCACTTGTGACCACCATGAAATTAGGGTCAAAGAGAAGTCTTGGGACAAGGGGCCCAGGAGCACCCAGGAGAGAGAAGGTGGGCGAGGCAGAGGCGGGTATTGCAAGTCAGGTTCTGGAGGGTGACACTCCTGTCAAGGTTCCTTCCAGCAAACATGGAAGAAAGCAGTTGGCTGAACTCCCTGTCCCTTCCCAGGAAAAGGCCTCCAGCCTCCTCCCTCTTGGGCTCCCGTTTAATACTGTAACTATTTCAATTTCACTAATGGGAAATCAGATGAGAGGAGATAAGGACCTGCAGATTCAGAGCAGCCGTTGTCTTCCTAGTCATCAGCACGACACGCCTTGCACAGACCAGAGACATTCAAATCTTCTAAAATAGTTGGGCACTTACCAAGGTGCCCAACAGCCCGAGGTGCTCTAGAATAGTTCAGTCTCGACTTTCTATTCTCTTGGGGAAAATGGGATTTTGTAAATTTTTTCTCCCCACTAAGATAAAAGGAAGAGATAAGCTCTGGTATCACCTAAGTAATAAACAACTTTGCCAAAGTGAATATTTAAATTATTACAGAAACACACACACACACACACACACACACACACACACACACACACACATATATATTTAACAAAAGAAATTGAGCCTGAGTTTCTGGGTGTCTGAAGCTCTCCCCCAGGGTGTGCAGGCTTTGCTGCTGTTGGAGGGCGGGGCTGCTCAGATCCTAGGGGAGCCACAGCTGATGGGCAGATAAGGACTCTCAGATGGGAGCAGCTGTTGTCTTCCTCGTAATCAGCGTGACATTTTTGATTGCCATTTCAAGAAAACAGTGTGTTAGCCACAGCATCTCTCTCCTTATTTGGGGGGCTTTTATTCTTGAAGTTATAAACCAGAAACAGCACACAGAATAAGTCATAAATACCCATGGCTTCTTCTCCCTTTAAAATTTTGTCTTTTGTTTTTGATAATTTACTGAATATGACCATAATAACCCATAGAGCTACAGTGATTATCGCCAAACATTTAAAAAATGCTCTGTAATTTCTCTTAAAAACCTGAGATTAAAAAATAGACAAGAAATTGACTTTACCAAATCCAGAATATAGGAATTTTGATAATTGGATATGCCACATTTTGAGCAGGTGTTTTGTTTTTTTTTTAAATCTGGCTAATAAATCAAGAATGCTCCAAATGCTAGGTAAGAGAGTTGCATCTGTTCACAGTGCACTGGTCAGCTTAAGACAAATGGATGCATGAGACCATTTGGATATGATTTTAAGGTAATTACAGCATAGTTTCCTCCATAGACTGCAGTAAAAGAAGTTATGTGATTGATTTTTACTATTTAAAGAAAGTCAAGACAGAAATATACTCTAAAGTAGCTGGGGAGGCCACTTCTCACATTTATATGACATGTCTCTTTGTGAATAGACTGCATCAACTCACTGTTAGTCAGCTTTCCATCACTATAACACATGACTAAGATAAATCAATTTATAAACAGAAAATGTTTATTTGGCTCGGAATTTCAGAGGTTTCAGTCCATGATTGATTTGCCTCATTGTTTTAGGACTGACAGAGTCAGGAAACCTATGATGAATCAAAGCCACTCAAATCCTGGGCAAGAAATGAAACAGAGATAGCAAAAGGGGTCAATTTCCACTGGTCCTTCAAAGGTGCACCTCTGATGACCTAAGACCTCCCATAAATCCTATTTCTTAAAGGTTCCACCACTTCCCAATAGCATCATCCTGGGACCTTTAGAGGACATTCCTGATCTCAACTACAGCACTCACCCTCTGCTCACACTGAGTCTCAGTGCTGCCTGAGTACACTATGCTAAGAACATGGCGAATAACCACAGGAATTTTAAATATTACCTTAATACACAATTTGAATGAAGGCCTAACCCAATAAAAGAATTTTAAACTATTACTGAGAAACTATTTTAAGATGCAAAGACAATAGAATTGTCTTCTTCAGTATTTCTAAGACTAAGAAATGATAAATAATGAAAACAATATGTTTGAAAAACCAAAATGAGATATTACTTCATGATCATTAGTTGTTAGAAAATAATGCACGCCAATAAATAAATAAATAACATGAATGTAGTAAAGTGACCTCCAACAGTCTCAAAGCAAAGAAACAGATAGAGCCCATCTTCTTTAAAGAGCAAAATAATTGAAAGAAACTGGCTAATGGTAATTTACAGCCATCTGAGAGAAACTGGTTAATGGTAATTAACAGTCATTTGGGGTTTGAAAGAAACCAGTGGAAAGAAAGGGTGAGTCCATTCCTGCCCAACACAAATGATGCTGGAAAAAGGATGGTTAAGCAGTTTAGAGAGGCCCTAAGCAACTCCACAAGACCATGTCTCAAAACAAAAAAGGGCCAGGGATGTAGCTCAGGAGTAAAGCAGCCTTGGGTTCAATCCCTGATACAAAAAGGTAAGAAAGAGAGAAAGAAAGGAAGAAAGAAAGAAGAAAGAAAGAAAGTAGGTAGGTAGGAAGGAAGGAAGGAAAAAAAGGAGAGAGAGAGGGAGAAAGAAAGAAGAAAGAAAGAAAGGAAAGAAAAAGAAAGAAAGAAAGAAGAAAGAAATGGAGAGAGGGAAAGAAAAAGAAAGAGAGAGAGGGAAAGAAAAAGAAAGAGAGACAGTCAAATCCTCAGGCTCAGCGCCGTGGGGGAACAGTATGGACCAGCCTCAGCCTCCCAAGTAGCCCAGCCAATTCTCACGCTGTCATCTTTTTTTGTCTTTACATATGTAATTGACAAAGATTAAATATATTCAAGATGTACAGCATGATGCTTTGATATATGTATACAATATGTAATGATTGGCACAAGTCAATCAACACATACATCACCACCTGTACCATGATGTCTTTGGAAACCAAAAGAGTTTTTCTCCTGTGTTCTTAGTTATGGAGAAAATTATTTCCTGTTATCCCCGTGTATATTATTGGTGTTATTCAAGTCAACGTAAAGTATTATTTGGCGGGGGGTTATTTTGTTTTATTTGATTTCTTGTTTTGTGATGCTAGAATTAAACTAGGACCTCACACATTAAAAAAAAAGAAATAAAGAAAATAATGCACGCAAGAATGTGGAGAAATTAGAACATTGTGCACTCATGGAATGATAAAAATGATGCAGCTGTTATGGAAAGCAGTTGGTAGTTCCTCAAAAAATATATATGATCTAGCAATTCCATTTCCAGATATATACCTCAAACAAGTGAAAGCAGGAACTCAAGAAGATATCTGTGTACTCACCTTGATAACACAATTATTCCCAACCAAGAGGAGGAGGCATCAAAAGTGTCCATCAAAACATACAAATCAATACAAAACATGATTAATATGCTCAGTTTCCTCTTTAAACTGAAAATGCTTTTCAGATTGTACTTTCCTCAGTTCCTGAGTGGTCACAATTTGGGTCATTTCCCTTCACTATAGCATTGTTCTGGCACTTTTTAACCTGACAGAAAAAAGCTTCCCAAAAGTCTTTATGATTTGTCAGCATGAATGTTGGTTATAATTTTCTGACTTTGCATTTAGCTTATTCTTTCTTGAATCTTATTTATCTATATAGAATACAAATAAATTCCTTCACCAGACTTGGGTGGCCATTTAATCTCTCAAAGATGCAAGCCTTGGCTGCAGAGCCAGGAGGCTGGATTGGATCTTTGCCCTGATCTCTTCCAGTTTTAAAATTCTAAGAGCTTCACTATAGTCTTCTCTCGCATAAATGAAAAATAAATTCTCGGACAATTCTGTGTGTCCTCCCTGTGCGATGGGACTTGAAGGAAGGAGAGAGCATGCATAATTGCTGAAAGCCCAGAAGAACTGGCAGCCTGCCTGTGTTGGGGCTTGATGTCACTACTTAAGAGTCTATGCAAACCAGGGAAAGTTGCTAAGCCCCTTGAACTTGGTGCCTCATTTGCAAACTGGAGACAATAAAGTACTTGTCTTCAAGTCTCCAAGTTGTTTAAAAATGAAATGTGTTCATGTTTATGTTATGACACTTAGAATGTGTCTGGCACATAATGAATGCTTATTTGTTAAATAAAATTTCACAAACAGAAGAATGATTCCACACATGACTCCATGTTTTGAAGAAATAAAAAGTGGAAACATGGATGTAGGAGCACTCTTTGGAAGAGCATTACCAAAAGCAGCAGAGGTTGAGATTGTGATTGAGATACAAATAAAACATTCTTGTTAGATTCTGTCTGAATGGGAATTATCAAGTGCAACACCTGAGGACAGGCAACATTCCTTGGGAAGTTCTTCTTTCTTATATGAATGAACAGGATCTCTTTCACAGGGAGATTTAGATAACATGTTATAAATGACTATGCATTTACACTCCTCAAGTCGAAGATAAATCATCCTTCAAGAAATACCTACTAATCCAGCATGCTACTTTTTTAAATTACCAAAACTAAGTACATGCGCACATTTCATGTGTTCCTTTCATACAAGAGCATCTTATACCAAGCCTTCTTAGGTATTTATCTCTTCTCCCTCCCAAGGGGCCAATAAACTGATGCCAAGAACTTTATGGAGAAAATCATAAAACTTTACTAAAAGACACAATAAATGAGTGAATGGAGCAAGAAATTATATTAACGGACAGGAAGAAGGAAAAGATGTCATTTTCCCCAAATTAATCTACAAATTCAAGGCAATTCCATTAAAATCCCTACAGAATCTTTAGTAGAAATTGTTAAACTAATTGTAAAGCATGTATGGATAGGATGTGGGAAGAGCTAAAAAAAAGATTAAAAATTAAAATGAGGGTAAACTTAACTTCCTGACACAGAAATCTTTTATAAAGCTATGGAAATTAAACAGTAGAATATTTTCATAGATTCTGCAGATCAGTTTAGCAGGATAGCCCTCAAATAGAATCATGATTAATTCAGGAACTTGATATATGCTATGATGAAGATGCCATTTAAAATCATAAAGAAAAGAGAGTTTATTTAGTAGAGTTAGTTAAATTGGCTACCCACTTGGAAAGAAAATGAAGTGAGATTCCTTACTTACATCATCTATAAGAGAAAATCCCATATGAATCATACAATTGGTATTAAAATAAAAATGACTTAGAAGAAAAGATAAGAGACTATCGGTAAGACTGTGAGAAAGGCAAGACATCTTCTATTCAAATTGTAATACTAAAGGGGTAGAGACTGATAATCTCTTTTTTTTTTAAGAGAGAGGGACAGTGAGAGAGAGAGAGAGAGAATCAATTTTATTAGTTTTTCATATGACCTTCAGTGCTCTGACACTTCCTTGTGTATGTGAGGTGCTGGGGTTTGAACCTGCATCCTTACATATGCCAGGCAAGCGCCATAACCACTAAGCCACTCTTCTAGCCCCAGAATATGACTCTTTTTACACCAAAAAGTTAGGTATGAATAAAGGCACCATGAATACACAATAGTCAGATTACAGAGTCTCTAAACACAAATAAGAAAAATAAAATAAATCCAAAAGTTTGCCAAAAGAGATTCACAGGCAAATTATAGGAGATAAAATGCAAATGGCTAATAAACACGTAATGTTGATAAGATTGATAGGATGGAAGAAAACCCACTGGGGCTGGACACTGTCCTTCCAGCACTTCAAGGGCCAAGTCATCCCACACGGGGAGGACATGGAACCCTGGTGCACTCCCTAGCTCTGCCCTTAGCAGTATCACATGGCAGTGGTACCCTAAGTGCCCTTATTGGTTTGCTTTGACATAGCACAGCAGACTTAAATGGCTAACCAAAAGAAAAAACATTATATTGACGTTCATGTGGAAGTGAATGTGAAGAGGAGGAACACTGAAGGGGATAATGAGGGCATGTTTTAAGTCGGCTCTTTCAGTGTGGTGACTAAAAGACTTGAAAAGAACAATTTTAGGAGGAAAGTTTATTTGGCTAGAGGTGAGGCTGAATGCCATGGCAGAAGGGTGCAGCAGAGGGAAGTGGCTCAAGGCATCACATCACAAAGCAGAGAGAGACTCCACTCCCGATACTAAATACATACCCCAAAGGCACACCCCCAATGACAACCCACCTCCTCCAGCCACACCTACCTGCCTTCAGTTGCCAATCAATTCCTATCAGGGGCTTGATCACTGATTGGGTTAAGGCTTTCATAACCTCAATTGCTTCAACTCAGCCTTCTTTTTTTTTTTTTTTCTTTTTAAGAGAGCAAGGGGTAGTGAGAGAGAGAGGAAATCGATTTTTATTTTTTATTTAGTTTTTCATGTGGCTTTTGTTGCTCCAAAACCCCACTGTGTACATGGTGCGGAGCTTGAACCCACGTACTCGCACATGCCAGGAAAAAGCCATAACTGCTGAGCCATCGCTCCTGCCCCACACCTCAGCCTGCTTGAATTGTCACATATGAACTTTTGGGGGCCACCTCACATTCAAACCCTAACAGGGCATGAAAATCTGCTGCTCTTTATGGCATGTGAAGAGAGAGAGCTTCATATTTTGGGGACAAAACGTGGAAGTTCACAGGTAAGACACTAATGACTGAAACCAGAACTGTTCGGGAGAGTAGTGTTAGCCCAAAACTTCTTATTTCATAGAAGAGAGTCAATATATAATGCTAAGTGGTGATAAAAATGCGGCATCAACATAATTCGGGAATTGAGAAGACGACCAGTACACACGTGATGAAGTCATTGCACCTACCAGGCACCTACCAGGCTGGGAGCAGGTCAGCTCTGTAAAAGCCCTGGCTACATCTTCCAGCAGAGGCTGTTATCAGCTAACCAAAGTAAAAAAAATAAAATGAATCAAAATGAGAGGACTATATTCAATGGTGTAGCAAAAACTCTAAAAAACAATTTCCAAAGTCTTTAATGTTTAGCTCTAAAATTCATGTGAGTTTATTTGCAAACTGATATTTCTAGGAGTCTCACTTCATTTCCTTTCAAAGCAGATAGACAATTTTAACATTTTGTATGTCTACTTTTAGAAGTAATTTACTTTTTTTGCTAATTAATTTTCTTTTATTTATTTTTGTTTCTTTTATTAAAGAATCGAGTTATTGTACAATGATAAATGCATGTAAAGTAACAATATGCTATGTATATATTCTTAAACCATAATTAACCCCTAGATTCCTCCCTATTCTAGCTTCCTCTCCCTTCCCCCAATGGCCCCTCCACATTCCCCACCTATCTGCGATTGCCCTACATTATGTGTTGCTACTCCTTTGTTGGGTCTAGTACGTGAGATTGACTACCTTTCACACTGGCCTGGGTTTAGCTCCAGGCTTCACAAATGAGTGGAAACATTTGACCCTTGACTATCTGGGTTTGGCTAACTTTGCTCAGCATTTCTTCCATCGCCATCCATTTACCTTCAAAAGCTGCAATTTCATTGTTTCTCAGCAATTGGAAACATTATATATATACATATACCAGAGCTTTCGGATCCATTCATCCAGTGAGGGGCAACAGGGTTGGTTCCATAATTTAGCTATTGTAAATTGAATTGCTAGTATCATAGATTTTGCTGTGTCACTATAATGTGCTGATTCTAACTCCTCTGGGAAAATACCCAGAAGAGGGATAGCTGGTGGGTCCATCCCTAATTTTTTGAGAATCCTCCACACTGCTTTCCAGAACGGCTGGACCAGTCTGCAATTCCACTAACAGTGTGCTAGTGTTTCTATCTCCCACAACCACTTCAGCATCTGTTATTATTTATATTCATCATTTTTGCCAAACAGACTGGAATGAGGTGAAATCTTAATGTAGTTTGATTGGCATTTCTCTGATTGCCAGTGCTTTAGAACACTTTGTCATGTATTCATTGGCTAGCTCAATTTCTTCTGTTGAGAAGTTTCTATTTAGCTCTTTGGCCCATTTATTGACTGAATTGTTTGTGATTTTGATATTGTTTTATGAGTACTTGGTAAATTCTGGATATTAATCCTCACAGGCAAGCCATGATGATCTCCCTTTCTGTAGGTTGTCTCTTGACAATTTGACCAATTCCTTAGCAGTGCAAAAGCCTTTTAGTGCCCTACTCATTGATTCTTTTTTTTTTTAAGAGAGAATGGGACAATGAGAGAGAGAGAGAAACAATTTTATTTAGTTTTTCATGTAGCTTTCTTTGCTCTTATGCTTTGTTGTATACATGGTGCTGAGGTTTGAACTCACATCATTGTGCATGCTAGGCAGGTGCTGTAACCACTGAGCCACTGCTGCAGCCCCTAATCATTGATTTTTGACTTCCATTCTTTCACTTTAGGAGTCTTGTTGAGAAAGTCTTTGCCTATTCCCAAATGCTGGAGTGTTTGTCCTAACTTTTCTTCTAGCAGTTGTATTTGATTCCTTGATCAGGAATTAAATTTAAAATTTTAAAAAATCAAATTTAGATTTGATTTTTGTGCAAGGTGAGATATGAAGATCTAATTTCAATTTTCTGCAAGTGGCTGTCCAGTTTTTCCAGCATCATTTGTTGTGTAGGCTGTCATCCCTCCGTGTTATATTTTGTACCCCTTTGCCAAAGATCAGATGTTTAAGGATCTGTGGGTTTGTTTCAGAGTCTTCTATTCCATTCCATTGGTCTTCATTCTTATTTTGATACCAATACTATTCTGTTTTTGTTATTACAGCTCTATAGTATAGTTTTAGATTTGATATTGCGAATCCACCTGTTTTGTCTTTCTTACTTAGTAATGTGGCTGTTCTGAGTTTCTTGTTGCCCCAAACGAATTTGAGAATTGCTTTTTCTATATCTGTAAAGAATGACATTGGTATCTTGATGAGGATGACATTGAAACTATATAGTGCTTTTGACTGAATGGCCATTTTAATTATATTAATTCTGCCTAACCAAGAACATGGAACATTTTTCCATCTTCTCAGGTCTTCTTGAATTTCTTTCTTCAATGTCTGATAATTTTCATCGTAGAGGTCTTTTACTTCCCTTGTTAGATTAATTCCCAAGTATTTTATTCTTTTAGAGGATATTGTGAATGGGACTGATTTCCTGATTTCTTCTTCTGCCTTATTATTGTTAGTGTATAGGAAAGATATTGATTTATGGGTATTGATCTCTTAGACTGCCACTTTACTAAATCTGTTTAAAAGATCAAGCAGTTTTTGGATGGGATTTTTTATTTTTTGGATCTTCCAGATATAGGATCATGTCATCATCAAATAGGGACAGTTTGACTTCCTCTCTTCCTATTCTTATCCTTTTATTTCCTTCTCTTACCTGATTGCTCCTGCTAGGGTCTCAACAACTACATAAAATAAAGTGGTGAGAGTGGAAAGTCTTATCTTGTTCCCAAGTTTAGGGGAAATACTTTCAGCTTTTCTCCATTTAGTATTATACTTGCTGAGAGTTTATCATATATGGCCTTTACATAGCTTAGATAAGTTCCTTTGATCCATGTCTTCTCTAGAGTTTTGAGCATAAATGGGTGCAGAATTTTATTGAAGGTCTTTCCTACATCAATTGAGATGATCATATTGTTTTTGTCCTTAATTCTGTTTAAGTAATGAATCACATTTATTGATTTGCATATGTTGAAACAGCCTTACATACCAGGAATGAAGCCCACTTCATCATGATTAATTATCTTGATGTGTTTTTAAATACAGTGTGCTAGAACCCTATTAAGGATTTTTGCATCAATGTTCATCAGGGTTATTGGTCTGTAGTTTCCTTTTTTTGATGTACCTTTGTTGAGTTGTGGTATTAAAGTTATGGTTGCCTCATAAAAAGTGTTTGGGAGAGTACCCTCCTTTTCAATTTTTGGAGTAGCTTATTTTACCACACCTCCTCATAGGTGTGGTAAAACTCAGCGGAGAATCCATCAGGTACTGGGCTTTTTTTCTTTTGTAGGCTTATAATTGCTGTATGGATTTCAGTGCCTGTTGTTGGGCTGTTCAATGTCATCCTCTGTCAATTTAAGGATGTCGTATATGTGTAGAAATTTACCCATGTCTTCCAGGTTATCTAATTTAGAAGATAGTTTTTCAAAACATTTTCTTATAACTTGTTGGATTTCTATGGGGTTAGTGGTGATTGCTCCCTTTTCATTGGTGATTTTATTGATTTGCTTCATTTCCCTCCTTCTTTAATGAGATTGGCTAGGGGGTCTATCAATTTTATTTATTTTTTCAAAGTACCAGCTCTTCGTTTTATTGATTCTTTTTTTATTGTTTTCTTGTATGTTTGTTTGTTTGTTTTTGTTCTCAATTTCATTGATTTCAGCTCTGATCTTGATTATTTCCTCTCTTTTACTGGGTTTGGAATTAGATTGTTCTTCCTTTTATAGGGATTTAAGGTGGAGCACAAGTTTATTTGGGATCTCTTCTCATTTTTAATGTAGGCACTCAGTGCTATAAATTTTCCACTTAGAAATGCGTTCATGCTCTACCAAATATTTTGATATGCTGTGTCTTCATTTTCATTCTCTTCCAAGAATTTCTTGATTTCTTCTCTCATGTCTTCTTGGATACATTCTTCATTTAATAGGGTATTATTCAGTCTTCATATATATGTGTGTTTTCTTTTTGATTTTTGCTGGGGTCATAGTGTTATGGTCTGATAGGATAATTTTTGTGATATCTACTTTTTCATATTTGCTGAGATTTCCTTTGTGAACTAGAATATGATCTATTTTCTAGAAGGATCCATGTGCTGCTGAAAAGAAGTGAATTCAGCTGATTTGGGGTGGAATATTCTATAGATGTCTGCTAAGTCCATTTGATTTGTGGAGTTGTTTAGGCTCAAGAGTTCTTTATAGTTTTTTTGGTTTGATGAACTGTCTATTGGTGACAGAGGAGCATTGAAGTCTCCCAGTATTATTGTGTTGAGGTCCACAAATCATGGAGTAATTTATTCACATACTTGGGAGCATTGTTTGGAGAATATGAATTTACTATGGTTATACCATCCTGTTGTGTTGTTCCCTTTACTAATAATATGTGTGGCCTTCTTTATCTCTTCTGATTAGTTTATATTTGAAATGTACTTTGTCAGATATAAGTATTGCAATGCCAGCTTGCTCTCTTGGACTATATGCATAGTAGAGTTTTTTTCCATCCTTTCACCCTCAATCTGTAGATTTCATTGGCTATAACGTGGGTCTCTTGTAAGCAGCATATTGTTTTATTTTGTTTTTTGATTCAATCTGCCAATCTGTGTCTTTTGAGTGGTCCATTAGGATAATTCACATTCAGTGTTAGAATAGAAGGGTGGCTGTGCTTCATAGTCATTTTGTTTTATTAGTAAGTTCTGTGTAGTCTTGGTTGGATATTGATAGCATGTACATTTATTGAATTTCCTCTCTTTGTGGGTTTTGAGTAATGTTTGCTGTTCTTCTATATGGAGTTTACCTTTGAGGATTCTTTGTAAAGCTGGTTTTCTGTTCATGAGTTCTGCAAATCTGATCTTATCATGAACAGTTCTTATTTCCCTCCTCAATTTGAAGCTGAGTTTTGCTGGGTATAGTATTCTTGACTGTATGTTGTGTTCATTCTGACATTGAAAGATCTCCTTCAATGATCTTCTTGCTTTCAGATTCTGAGCTGAAGAGTCAGATGTGATTCTTATTGGTTTGCCTCTGAATGTGATTTGGCACTTCTCCTTTGCATTTTTTAATATTCTTTCCTTGATTTCTCTGTTGTGCATTTTGAATATGATGTGTCTTGATGAGTTTCTCATTTGATTAGGCCTAATGGGTATCCTATAAACTTCCTGGACGATCTTATCTGACTCTATTTTTATATGGGAAAAAATTTCTTCAACTATTTCATTGAAAATGTTCCTTATATCATTCATTTGCATTTTGATTTCTTTCTGTCTCACAATAACTCTTATATTGCTTCTTCTAATTTCATCCAAGACATTTTGAAATTTCTGTATGTGTTCTGTGAGTTGTTTTTCTTTTTCGTCATCCATGTGCTCAAGCTTGCTCAGCATGTCCTCATTGTGAGAAATCCTTTCTTCAATAGCTGTGGTAACTTCTACAGAATAACTTCTACAGAAGTTAGTATATTATTAAACTCTTTCATGGTTCCTCTCATGTCATTGACTGCTGATTTTAGCTCTGTTACTTCCTTTTTCAGTATGTCTATTTCTTTGATAATAGAGTTTTTCAGATCCTGAGGTTTCTCATTTAGTCCCTTGATTAAATCTTCTTTTAGCTAATTCTTCCTTTTAGTTATGAGATCATTTATAATTTGTTCTAGATTTTCATCCTGCTCCTCAGATGTGGGCTCCTTGCTAGGGGAGTTGTGGGTTTGAGATGAACCTCTTCTAGCTTGATTCTTCATCTTTGAAAAGCTTCTTCTGGATCTTTGAATTGGGGTTCCCTGTGTGGAAGCAAGACAAGTCTCTGAGTTATTCTTCCTTACACATCAAGGGTTGGGTCAGACACCACCTCTCTGATGACTACTTTCTTCCAAAAAGATATTTCTGCCTGGAACCTTGTTTTGTTGCACCTTTTGGATCTAGGTTCCAGGACTCAGACTTGGCACATTGTGGGGGGGGGGCGGTTTGCTGGGAAGCCCTGTGCATTGTTGAAGCTAAGTGGTAGGGGTGTGTCACTGGGTGCTAGGATCCCAGAGGTGTGGGATGGGCCAGAATGGATCAATCTATGTGCTGGGGTCTGGGATCATTGGTGGTGGGATGAGCCCAATATATCTGGACCTGGTAGGTGTGCGTGACAGCTGGATGGGTTCTGGGTCTGGGTTCCTTGGAGGTGTCCAGCACACCTGTTGGAGTGGGACTGGAGTCCTGGACACACATGGGTGTGGAGTGGGATCTACTTGGGCTTCTTTGAACTCCTTATATTTAAGCAAATTCTTGGTCTGAGATCTCTGTCTGGTTGTTTCTCTTTGGGGCTTTGCTGTTGAATTGGGAATTTTGTCACATCTCTTACTTGAGTTGGGGTGTTGTCAGGAAAGTAGAGTTCAGAAGTCAAGTCTCTAACCTGAGAACTGTTAGTGTCTCTTAAGATTGCCAGTTCCTCATGAGCTAACAGGAGATCATCAATATGAATGACCAATGCATACAATAAATGGTATTAAATTGGTTATTTAGTACCAACTATATCACAATGTTAAATTCTACCTATGAAATGAATGGTAATGTTAGTCATTACTTTTGATGATAGTAATGTTTAACTAACTAACACCTGTCAGGCTTCAAAACATACAATAGTTATTGAGTTTGGCATTCACAGTGATAATAGTTACACAGCATTAAAAATGGGGAGTCAAATGGTATAAGCTAATTAGAAGCCTGAGAGAGAAAGGAATGGAAGAGGAAGTCAGAGAGGAGGTTGTATTATTATTATTATCTGAGCATGAATAGAGACAAAGTAGAGGAGGTGAAGGATTTGCTGGAAGAAAAAAAATACAATGAGGCAGCAAAGTAAAGGAAGGGTGAAAGAGATATTAATAGGATTTGGGTGATAGCATAAGAAAGAGTAGAAGCAAGCACAGGAAAATTTTGCAGGTGTGGCACAATACAATTCAAATACTAAATGAACTGAACAAAACCCCACCTCTCAGCAGGCAGGTCAAAGATAGACATTTATGTTCAAGAAAATGGTCAAGAATGAAGGGAATATAGACAGAAGAAACAAAAGGGGAAATGAGAGAAGAAGAAAAAAATTAAAAAATAGGAAAAAAACAATTGAACAAACCCCAACAAAGACAAAATGAAACAAAAAGCAAAAACAAAAACAAAAAAACAACAACAAAAAGAAAAGAAAAAAAATAAAGCTAGTATTTTTTTAAGGTCCATGAACCAATCAACTTCTCCAGTTAGCACTCAAATATATGTCAAAAACAGGAAAGAAAGAAAAAAATGTAAAACTAATTTTTAAAAAATTCTTACTGTAAACTTGGGACTAGGATGGCTGAGGTTGCCTCTTTACACAATGTGTAGAGAGTCTGCCTGAGTTTTGTTAACAGGGTCTCTCAGTCTGGAATTACGTGATATCAAGTAGAGGACTGAATGTCCTCAGACTCCTGGGCTTTCTAGATGGAGTTTTGGGTGAAGAGATCAGATTAAGGAATATCCTGAAGGCTGGTCTTTGCCAGCCTCCCTGGGAATCTAAAACTCAGGATTTTTAAGCCTTTTATGCGCAGGGGGTTGAAAGACTTTCAAAGCTCCCTCTGCTGGTTGCACTCCCAGTCTCTCTAGGATTTTTGAGCTGAGATTGAGGTCTCTTAGTGCTCCTGTCACACTTTAGCTCATCATGTGAGCCTTCCAGCTAGGGGTGCAAGTGGACAGGGCTGAGCATGGCTCCCCTGTACTCTACAAACCTGAATCCCACGAGCTAAGTGAAAACTGGACCTGTCCCATGCCTCCTCATCCCCGTTCAGCCTCTGAACTGTGGCTGGCTCCTGGCACAATTGTGGAGTAGCCTGGTTTGAACTGCTGACTCATTCCCCCTACCCCCCCCCTCGGAAGTCTGTTCCAAAAAACTCCTGATTATCACTTTTGCAGTGAGCTGAGAGACACTGTTCTCCCCTTAGGCAATAGAGGTGCAGTAGAGGTGTCTCCGATTGAGCCCAATTCACGGTTCCTCATAGAACTCTGTTTCTCTGAGGCAGAGCGGATCACACTTTATGGTTCAGTCCTCCCCCACTCCCTTGCAGGTTGTGAGCAATGGTGATTGCAGCTGCAGCTGCTGTGTCCGGCTGGGATGGATACAATCCCTCTTTTTCACTTGCTGCATCCAAATCTCTGATCCTCCAAAAATCTCCCCTAGCTAATGCAGTGTTCTGGTGATGATTTTCCCCAAAATTCAGCTTGCATCAATGGACCTGTCCTAGAGTTTTTTCATCTAGTCACAGAGCCAAACAAGAAGCAGCCTTCCTATAGTTTGCCATCTTGGAATCTCCCAGTAATGTGATCTTTCAATGAGAGACTTAAGTATACTATAGTGTCCTGTCCCATGGACACTGAACGCCTTGTCCAGCAGGGACTGGCTTCTTTTGTGATTTCTGTCACCTCTTGAGCCCACAAGGATCCCAGACCCAAACATCTTCCAACCATCTATGTCACTGTTTTCACCAGATTTTTTTATTGCTGAGACTAAAAGACCTGACAAGAACAATTTTAGGAGGAAAACTTTGGATGCTCATGGTTTCTAATGTCTCATTCCACAGCAGGCCAACTCCATTCCTTGGGGCTCCAGATAGGCTGAACATCATGATGGAAAAGTGTGGCAGAAAAGATGGCTGAAGGCATCACACCAAGAAACAGAGTGAGCAACTACACCTAATATAAAATCTATACCACAATAGCCAGCCCCCAGTGACCCACCTTCTCCAGCCACTCCCTACCTGCCTTCAGTCGCCAATTAAACCCTCTCAGGTGATCAGCTCACTGATTAGGTTAAGGTTCTTGTAATCCAATCATTTCATCTCAGCCTTCCTGCATTGTCACACAGGAGCTTTTGAGGGACACCTCACATCCAAACCATAACAGTGAACTTCTGGGTTTCCTCTAGATGTATTCTCTTACTTTTATGTGAATCTTAATATTAAATGTGCAAAAATACTAATGAATTTTAAAAATAGCATTCCTAAAAGCAATAAAGAAACAATAGCTTTCTGGTGTTCAAAGTTGCTGTCAAGTTATATGTAGAAGCAAGACAAAATAATGTTGGTCTGATAAATTCTGGAACTATCCAGACTTGGGGACAGGGCCAGCCCAGTTCCATAGGTCTGAAGTCTGGGTTCATTGTGATTGTCTTAAGAAATAGAGAGAGAGAAACAACCCATAAACCAATTTCACCATCAGAACAACAGTCTAAATCTGCAGTCAAGCTAGTTGAGTAATCTGAAAAATAGCAGTGGTGTGCATGTGCGTGTGTGTGTGTGTGTGTGTGTGTGTGTTCGCAACAGAGCATCCTCATGCACCTATATTGAGGTTCCTTGACTTGTGGTAGAGTTACATCCTAATAAACCCATAGAAAGTTAAAAATATTGTAAGTTAAAAAATGTATTTAATAAACCTAACTTACCAAACTCTGTAGCATAGCAACATGTAATGCTGTAGTCTCAATTTTCTCCCTTTATGACCAGATAGCTGACAGAGCCAGGGTTCCCTACCACTGCCCAGTACCTCAAAAGTGTATCATACCACATTTTGCTAACCCAGATCCAAATTCAAAGAATGGTTTCTGTAGAATATATACCACCACTTTCACACCATTGCAAAGCCAAAAAGTCATAAGTTGGGGACCTGTGTAGATGGACAGATAGGGGCAGAGAGATAGACAGAGAGTCAGACAGAAGGACACTTCATGACAAGCACAGAAGTTGATATGTAACCTCCATGCATCAGACGTGCCTCTGTGCATTATATCTGTTTAAGAAACTGGCAGGCATTGGTATACTTGCATTGAACCCCAGTCATCTACATGTTTAAAATAGGAAAGGCTGTGTTTTATCTCATATCACACACACAAATTGATCTTCTTAGAAGTCAGCTAATGTCACTATTAGTTGTCTGAACCAGAAATTTATGAGTGCCTTAGTCTGACTCACTAGCTGAAGATATCCACACCAAAGACAGACTAGAATTGCAATGCATTCACAACAGATCAAAGGAACAAAGATTAAAACAAAGGGAACAAAGATTAAAAGAGATTCTTCAAGGGGGTCTCAATGGATTTATTTACGCATCCCCCTCTCCTCTCAACAGACTCTGTTGAGGGAAAATTTAAATTAGCCATTTAAGAACAAAATTATAAGCGCACTCTTTTTTTTCAGAATTAACAAAGATGGTTCCAACTTTGTATCTTTTTTTATTTTATTCAGAAATTTATTTGCTAAATAATCAAACAAGCTTCTAACAAAATAATATAATATACTATATATATATATATATATTCTGATTTACCCCCAAGACCCCACTTTGTATCTTAGAGGAAATTGTATTCATTTCCCACAATCATAATGGTGATCATTGCTGACTTTTTATTATTTTTCTTTTTGAATGCCTACCTAGAGGGATTGATTAATTTGGAATTCATTCTATTTCCTCCACAGAGACCTAGGGGCATTCCTAGGAAGAAGGCTGCCACTCCCAAGCATGTGGAACACTTCCAGGTCAACCAGGGCAGTTAGCTAAACACATAAGAGTAGGTACTGAGTTGGCCTATTATCTCCAAACAAAATTTAACATGCTGACCAATCTCCTCCAGCATGGGTAGCAATAGTATCTCTCCTGATGGGACAACTTGTTCATTTATCTATATAGGGTTCTTGACCTTCCAATTTTGCACAGCTATCTGAAGCTGCCTCTGCCTTTTCTAGATTCTGCTCTTGCTTTTCCATAAATCTCAAGAAAGTTTGTTCCTGTGGCTCCTTGCAATCAATGAAACTCCTTCCCAGAAGCCCTCTGTTGAGAGAGTGTCTCTTCCAGAATCATGACCTGATCACTTTAGCCTTGGCACCTCCTAACTCTTCTGAGTCTTGAGTTACCTCCACCCTAATGGTGCCAGTGAGAAATTTTTCAACAATGCAGACTATGAAGGTAACTAGAGCTCTTAAAGTTTGCCACATAATTTCTCAGTCCCGCATTTTCTTAGAATCTCCTCCTTAAGTCCTTCTCAGTCCCTTAACATGTTCAATTCAGTGGTGAAGAATTAGTCCAGCTGTTGGACTAGAGACAAAGGAACATTGTTATTTGCATCAGCCTGCATCTTCCAAGGCCGTTGTCATTGCCATTTCCTCTTCCTGATATAGAGCACCTGCTGAAAGCTTGTCTGTACAGCCACACCTGAAACATGCACCCAATAGTCTAAAGCTGTCCAGCCAGTTCAGTGTTGAACTTGATTGCAGGGTACATCTGGTCCTAAAATGATCATGTTACAATTCCATCCCAATGGGAGAACGTTAAAACAAAATTATTAGCTGCTTTGCCAGATGACAAGATCTGTAGAGATATTGGATAACAAATATACTGTGAAAGCTCTCACACCTTTCATGTCAACACATTAGACCAAGCCTCCAACCCAAATATTTCTTCCCTCTTGAGGAGTATCCCTTCAAGTTCCTTGAGCTCCTTTCCTGCCAGCAGAATCTGTTCAGAACCACTTCAGATCCTCTCTCGCAGGTTTCCCTTGCTTTGATTCTCATATGAGAGGACTCAAGTCTCTTATAAAAGCCTTTTTATCCAAAAGCTCTGCACTATTTTGATCAACTCTCATCACTTGCTCACCTCCACCTTTACCCATACCAAGAAAAAAGACAACTCTTTCCAAGCCACTCAAAGTCTTCAGCAGATGTGAACATACAGGAATGTGTATACACACACAAACACACATGCGGTAGTGTCACATCTTTGTCTAGGCAACTTTCTAACTTCTAATGATGGTACAAGAGGAACTGGCATGACTTTCATCCATTCTCAAAGGTGGAAATTACAGATCCACATTACATTCCACTAATGCCTACTCCACTCCTTCACCCCCACTAGACTCAGTGCAGAAGCTGCCTTTGAGTCTTGCTTATCTTTGAACCCCCTAAATTTAGTGCATCACCCAGAACAGAATAGATGCTTGATGGACACATTGGGAATAAAAATTAAATTCTGTGTATAAAGTTTAGCTTTCAACACATTTTTGTGTTCATGATCCAAGTTAAATCGCTTGAATTTCTTCATTTTAACACAATCATAGCAGCCTGATTTCATTATTCTCCCTCTTAAAAACTCATATGAAAGGGAAGAGCTCATTTGTCCCAGCTCTGCTTCTCCCTCTGATCCTTGATCATCAACTCTGTGTTGGCCATCCCTAGCATCCACAGCCAATAACACACAGATTACTTATGAGAAGTGAACAATGTGGTTTTTCACTTCCAAATACTTCCATCGCTGTATTTTAAATGATTATATTGAAAGTGAACTTTTCAAAAGAGTCCATCTCTTAAAAAACTAGAAGACTTTTTCTTATATGAGGGGTTAAATCAGGCATAACCATTGAGTAATTGTAAGATAAGTTATTTGAAAGCAATGACTATGATCTTTCTTTTCTTTTATAATTTCTCCAAGAACTTGGGCCAGTGATTTATGCTTCTGTGAAGCAGCTCTGGAGTAATTTCTAGGGAAATATTATAGAGAGCAGAAAATTAGAGGTTACTGTGGTTTGAATGCAATTTGAGTATGCCCCTCAAAGGTTCATGGGCTGAAAGCTTGGTCTCCACTGTGACAGTATTGAAAGGTGGTAGGACCAGTAAGAGGTGGGACCTGGTGGGAAGTGACTGGGTCATGACTTGTGGATGGATTAATGCTGGTCTTGTGGAATGGGTTATGTCTTACAGTAATTAATTAAGTCCCAGAAAAGCATGTTGCTTTTAAAGAGCTAGCCTGGCCCCTCCCAAGTCTCTTCCTTCACCTTTCTCTCTCTCTCTCTCTCTCTCTCTCTCTCCCCCCCTCTCTTTCTTCCCTCACTCCTCTCTCTCTCTTGGATACACTCCCACATTATGATGCCATCTTCCATGGGATCCTCACCAGAGCTGAGCAGATACTGGTTCTCTATTCTTGAACTTCCAGAACTGCTGCGGTATATGTATAGCAGGTTAGAGAGATGATGGGCAAATAAACCAGAGGATATATACCTAACCAAAAGCATGTTCACATTATTTAGGCTTCAAACTGTCTCATTTTGAGAGAAATTCAGCAAAGACTATATAGCAAAGTGTTTGCCTTCATAGGGTGCTAAATAATACAAAAATGGGGAGACCAGATACTAGGTCATTCATTTAGTATGTGCAGCTCCTTTATTCAAAAGAATGAATAAATTCCTTCTTGCAAAAAATGAACAATGTGAGGATGGATGAGCTGCCGGTTGCTTGCACCTGGCCCTCATTTATGGCTGGTGTGGTTTTGATCTGCATTGTTACAGATTCCTCCAGCACCATTTTTTTTTCTGGAAGTATCAGAAAAAAATAAATGTCTTATATAACCTCTTACCCCTGCCCCATGTTATGAAGCACAATCATTTAGTTCCAGGAACCAGATTATTCATACTAAAAAGATATACTCTACTTTAACAAATAAATTGATTTTAACATAACTTCCTTTCATAAGGCATCACAATGGATTTCCTAAGGTATTGCTGAACAGAATGCACACCAAGTTCAGTATCAAATGAAATCATCAATCAATAGATTCACCTCAGCTATAAGATAACTCTTTATCTTTGCATGTGTGTGGGTATAATTAGTCAGCATTTCATTATTGTGACAAAATGCCTGAGTTGATCAACTTAAAAGGAGGAAAGGTTTATTTGAGCTCATAATTTCTGAGGTTTCAGTCATGGCCACTTGCCTGTTACTTTGGGCTTGTGATGAAACGATGCATTATATCCTATAGTGGAATCCCATAACAGAGGATGCCAGTTGACCTCATGTGGCCAGAATGCAAGACAGAACGACAGGAAGGGGCTGGATTCCAAAATCCTCTTCAAGGGCACACCCCCAATGACCTAACTTCCTTCCAAGAAGCTCCACTACTTCATAAAAATTCGACCTCCCAAGAGTGCCAAGCTGAGGACCAAGACTCTAGGGGACATACCAGACCCAAACTGTAGCAGTAAGCATATAATTTCTTCCCACAGAAAACTCTTCTATTTTCTATACACCAAACGTACAACTGATTAATTATATGTTGTGATTTTTATTCAGCAATAAATGCTCCTAACTTTGTATTTAAAAAGCCAGACTCCCAAAGCACAGCAACATCACAGGGAAGACAGAGCCCTGAAAGAGCCTATATATCGCAAAGAAAGTGATTTTTGTACCCAACTTCCCCAAACAAAACAAAACAAATCTTGCACAGAGAAATATCTGGGACAAGAAGAATTCACTGGCAAATTCTAACAAATACTTAAAGAAGAAATCATACCAGTCTTACACAAACCCTTCCAGGGTATAGAAAAGGAAGAAATGACTTCCCAACTCACCTTGTGGGGACAGCATTGTAAGACAAAAACACTTAAAAGACATTAGTAGCTACACTGATGAAATTAAAATACTGTCTGGAGATTAGTGTATAACATTTCATCCATGTTAATTTCTTAGTTTTGACAAATGCATAGTTATGTAAAATGTTAACATCAAGGAAACTACATGCAGGGCAAATCAAAACTCTCAGTACCCTCTTCACAACTTTTCTTTGAGTCTAATATTATTTCAAAGTAAAAAGTTTTTTAAAAATACCCACTGAGGTAGGTATATCCATTTATTTTTCAAACAAGTGAGCTAAACCTTAAAAGATTAAGCAATTCAGGAAAGACAGATCCAATATTTAAATCAGAGTGTATCTGACTCTTAAATGTATGAATATAACTCTGCTTTTTATTTCCCTAGAGCTACCAAGTATACTTAACATAATATAGAACAAAGAAGTTCAAAACACTTCACAGAATCAATTGCATTTGATGGTAGTGTTCAACTTATTGGTGAGTACAGTGTGGCACATACAATGCCAAGTGCTGCTGCTTTATCACTAGTTCACTATTATTGTCTTAATTTTTAATGAAAACAATCCAAGGCCACACAGCAAGAAGTCAGGAGAGTTAGACTTAGAACCCAAGCCACCTGATTCCAGAGCCCAGGCTTGATTTCATCTGTTACCTGGATATGCTGGTGATTAATTTGATGTGTGAACTTGACTAACCGTAACACCCAAATAATTGGTCAAATACCAGTACAGATATCATTGTGAAGATATTTTTTAGATTTGATAAGATTAATCAGTAGACTTTGAGTAAAACTAATGCTTCTTCATAATGTGGGAGTGCTTTATCCAATCAGTTGAAGGCCTTAAGAAAAAACAGACTAATTCTGCCTGTAAAATACCTACGACTCAAGAGCTGCAACATCAACTCTTACCTGCATACTAGCACATCCTGCAAATTCCCCACAACTGCATAAGCCAACTCCTTAAAATCAATCTATCCATTCATTCACATACATACATATGTACACATGTATATATGTGTTTGTATATACATACACATATGTATATATTCTGAATACAGTTATGTGTATAGAGATATAAATTTATTTTAGGTAATTGACTCAGTATTGTGGATGTTGCAAGCCCAAATTTTCCCTACATATACATATATACATCCTGTTGGTTTTGTTTCTCTGGAAAACCCTGATGAATACGTATTTCCATAATAACTTTAGTAAGAAAATGAAACATTATCCACCTACATTAATCAACAAATATAACTAATATTAACTCTATGTTGACATGTGATATTAATCCATAAGTTGATGTGTGAGATCAATTTCCTCTATCCTACCCTTAATATAAATGCAATATCCTTTACTTGGCTCCAACCTGAAGGCCACTATATCCCTTCAACCTCTTCTCTTTGATCTTTCCTTTGTTCTGGACAATCCAGATACCCTTCATCCTAAACCTGAACCTGAGACTTATCACAAAGATTGATTTTAACAAAATGTCTTTTCCTACATCTTCGGTTAGCTCCCCTCTATTCGTCCTTCCAGTTTTAATGCCAGTCTTTCATTTTCCAAGAGGTTTAATGGGGTCTCTGGGCTCCCTGGGCTCCCTTTTCTAGTGAGCAACTATCACTGTCGAGTTGTTGCTGCCGTCTCCACTGGACTATTATGTCTTTCAAAACAGGAAACATGGCCATTTCTTTCCCAACTGTAACAACAGTAGCAAGTACAGTGTCTGGCACACTATAAAGACACAGAAGATATACATGCATGGTTTCCTTCCATTGGACCTTGTGGATTAAGACTTTACACTAAGCAACTTAATATTTTACTTAAGCATCTTCTCTTTGAATAGTTATAGAAATAGTAAAATTCTAGCAGTTTTCAATATTCATTGGAATTTAATTCAAGCTTTTGTACAGAACAATCACTGGATAATTAAAGAAGAATCAATGAAAATCAGAACACAAAGTCATTGCTGCAGATAGCTTTTTCACTCCCCATCAGATGCTCTAAGTAACACTCATGTTCAGAAGTACTTTGACTCTCTGACCATATTCTTTTGAGATAAATAGATCATAAACGCTACACACAACAAGTATTTGAGTCTGTAATTTGGTTGGTTTAATGATGAAACTCGTGCCCCTTGCTGGACTGTGCACTCTATAAAGGCAGGAGCTCTACACCTATAATAATCTAAATTCGCAACTTGATCATCCGGTTAAGATACACCTAAGTTTAAGAGGTACCTAAGATACAGAGTCTTCTGGGTGTGTCAATGGGGTGTTTCTAGGAATGATTGGCATGTGAGATAAAGAAGGGAAGTGGAGACCCACCTAAGTGTGGGTAGCACCCTCCAAAAGGTGGGAGGCTTAGATGGAATAAAAGCTAGAGGAAAAAGGAAACAGCCACAGATGCAAGCTCAGTCCTTCTTGAAAAGGTGTTTTGATTGCTGCTGTGATTGCCTGAGGACATCAGACTCCATCTCCATCACTCTTACAAAGCTGACTCTGCCAGCATTCTCCAGGGAGTTTCCAGGCCTTTGGTCCCAGACCAGAGTAGCATGGCTGATCCCTCTTTTTCTGAGGCTTCAGCATTTTAGACTGCGCAGCAGCTGGTTCCTCCAGCCCTCTAGTCTGCAGATGGCCTCTGGTAGAGTTCCTGTTCATTCTGTTCCTCTAAAGAACCCTAATTAATACAATACCTCCTTCATCAAGGAGTCACCAGGCCTAGAATGGAAACACAACTTAAATACATAAAGAAGAATTGTCTCCAGTTTGTGCATGCATGCATGCATGCGTGTGTGTGTGTGTGTGTGTTTTGTGGGTGTGTGTGCATATTTGTGTGTGCGTGTGTGTGTTTAGTGACTAAATAATTTCACAGTAAAACTCTAATTGCTTAAGCTCTAACTGCCAAGGTTAATGAAGCAGAAGCAAGTCTTTTTCTGGGGAAACCACAGCTAGTGCTCTTTCTCATGGAGCAGATGTCCTTTGAAAATAATGGGACCAAACTTATTGGAGTGCTCTGTCTCTCCTTATCTTTATTGAACTTCTTAGCTTCTCTTTCTTCTACAGGTACGGTGGCCACCGTTAGTCTTTAAGTTAGGATAACAGCAGGGAAAAAAGCCTGTTTTCTCTATTTCTTTTTTTTTTTCCCCACATTTATTAGAAGTATATTGCAATACAGGATACAGATAAGGGGGAAACATTGTCAAAACTGTAGCAATCATTGTGTATAAACTTTGATAACCAGGGGTAATGCTAACACATAGATAAGCTACTGTGGGTTTCATCTAATGCAGTTTCCCCCAGAAGAACTCATGTGTTAAATGGGTATCTAGTGTAGGAATAACATCGGCTTCTGGAATGGTTCCCCCATC
>PVKS010019488.1:0-38293 GCA_004027875.1 Aplodontia rufa | reverse complement strand
AGCACAATTTACTATTGCTAGGCTATGGAAACAACCCCGGTGTCCCTCACTGGAAGAATGGATTCAAAAACTGTGGTACATTTATACCATGGAATATTACACAGCAATTAGAAACAATGATATTGCAGCCTTCGAGGGTAAATGGATGGTTATGGAAGAGATCATGATGAGTAAAATCAGCTTAACCCAGAGATCTAAGCGTTGATTGTCTCCACTCATCTGTGGAGGTGGGGTCTAGACCCTGGACAATGAGAAAGTTGGTCTAGTAGCATGAGTTAAATCCAGATAAGATGCAATGCTTTACAATCTAATACTTTTTTTAGAGTTATAATGGGAAGGGGAAGGGAGGGATAAGGGAGGGTAATTGGGGGGGCACTCCTGGGGATAATTGCAATATCCAGAATATATGCATATTTTATACATATTTTATATTTTTTGTTAAAATCTTGTAAGGTTGCTCAAAATAAAAAATTAAAAAAAAATAAAAGTTTATTTTGGCTCATGGTTTCTGAGGCTCAGTCTGTGGCTGACTCCATTGCTATGGGCCTCAGGTGAATCAGAACATCATGGCAGAAGTAGTGGCAAAGGAGTGCTTCTTTGCTCATGGCTGAAAGGAAGTAGAGAGGGAAAGAGGAAAGGCCCACAGGGAAGATGAACCCTTCCTGGTCACCCATTGCAGTGACCCACCTCATCCAGCCATGTCCACCCTCCCTATCGAACCACCCAGTTAGTCCATTCAAATTAGGTTGAAATTGTTAGGTTACAGCTCTCATGATTTAATCATTTAGTCTCTGAGTATTCCTTCATTAACATAAGAGCTTTAGGCACACATATCAAGCCATAAAGGACAGCCAACCCGTAAACCCTAACCATTGCAACTGGTTAATGATGAAAGAGAGAAACAACCACCGAAGGTCTTCGGAGTGGTAGAGGAGAAGTCTCCAGGCCCTACTCAGGCTGGATGGCATCTTTTCTCTTGCACATAAAATCCGTGAGGGTCATGAATATCCCACCCACTACGTCATCCAGAGCAAAGCATGCCTTGCCAATTCTTTTAAAGACGTTGCTACATTTCACGCATATTGATGATGAGCCAGTGTCCCTATACTTACAGGCTTACTGTGACGCTTCGAACAGCACATAAGCCACAAAAAGTGTACTGATGGAGCATCTAAACCAAACTTGAAGGTGCATCAGAACAACCTAGGGGGCCTTAATGCAGATTCCTGAAGTGAACGCCCAGAGTCTGATTCAGGAGAAGGGTGTGGTGCTTCTCCTTGGTTCTGCTTCACTTTCTAGGGCGGGGCAAAGGAAGATGGAAGAAGATACTTCCTAAGTGCTTTGCACCCCATCAGGAATGGAGAGGCAGTGTCTCCCACAGCAGAACAAATGATCCTAGAATGTCCACACCATGAGGACACTCAAGTGACTCTCCTCCCAAGATGCATCAGGTCAAATTTGGAAACAAAACAAACCAGCATCTCAGTGGCTTACAGTTGTCACTCCCGGCAATCTATTGTTTGTTGGGTAATAAGGCTCCTAGGTTGGCTGGTCCTCCATATGATGGCTCAGCCTTCAGGTAGCTTTGTTCTCATGACAACTCTGTGCCTGTCTATACCTTCTCAGAAACAGATGAAATGCTTTCTTTGAAAGTTGAAATAAAAGGCCGTCAGTCCCAATTCACACATCCTTTACTGCAGCTAATAAGTGGGAGTCCAGGTGAATTGCTACATATTTCCCTTTAAATTCTTGGGATTTCAGTGACAGACCAAGGCTCTCATCTGTCAGCAAACTGTTCCAGGCAGACCCATTACTTTAGCACCACAATAAAATGAAGGACATCAGGATAATCCGTCAAACAAAAGCAGCTGGAGGTACCACGATGTACCAGAGGCTGTATTCATTTGCCCAGAACATTTAAAAATCTATGCCCCGGCTTTCCTCCCCAAAGTCCTTATTTTACCCAATAAAATAAATGTAAAGTGCATAAATGTATATTAAAAATATCTAAGCAAACACTTGCAGCTAAATAATGTTCATCCAGATGCGCCTACATTTTTTTATCGTTAGACATGTTTCCCGTTCTCCCAAGTAAATATTTCACTGAAAATGCTCCCCAAGCAGTTGTTATCTCAATATTTTCAGAATAGAATATTCTGTGCTCTGCACATATAAATGCTCTGAATAACCAGACATTTTCCCGAAGAGACCACTGATTTCCCAGCATTTTGCAAACGACTCTCCCTGTAATGCTTGCTCTGAGAGCAGTCACTAAGCTTAGCGGAACGTGCACGCCAAAGTCCAAGTCACCAGTTCCCAGTAACTCCTGTGCACCCTTAGAGCCTGAAAAGGGGCGAGTCCCTACAGAATCTCTAAGAGTGCTTCATACAAGGCACCTTGAGAGAGGGGAGGGATCTCAAGTATTGAGTTTACTCAGACTCCATTCTTAAAAAGATCTTTCTTCCACTTGTGTGACTTCAGGCAAGTTATTTAATGTCACATCAGTCCAGTGAGAAAGAACAATAGAATCTACTGCCTGTGAGTATGGAGTGGGCTGACCTCTGACAGTATTTCTACTTTGTTTAAGCAGAGGTTGGTAAGAGACAGGTCAACGAGGTGGTGGCCAACAGTGCCAAGTGTGGCTCTGACCATCCACCTAGAGGATTTGGCACACTCCTAAAGACCTGACACCCACCTCCATGGGAATTCAACAGAGTACCACCATGCTCCCGCTGCTCATTTGCACTATAGAGGTGTCTCTCAAACTTCACTGTGCATCAGAATCCCCTGGAGAAAGGAAGCTTATGAAAGCACAGATTTCAAACCCTATGATTGACTGATTCTTTAAGTCTGGTGTCCTAAGAATTTGCATTTCTCACACAGATCCCCATTTTGGGAACAACTGCTCTAAAACAGGAGTCCTCCAACTTTTCCTGCAAAGACAAGAGAGCTAATGACTTCAACTGGTGCAAGTCATACGGCTTCCGTTCCCACCGTTCACCTCTGCCACTGTCACACAAAGCACCGCAGACTGAATTACTGTTGCAGTTAAACTTTAGTGGTAGATACTGAAATTTTAATTCCATTTAATTTCTAGGTGTCACAAAATATTACTCTTCATTTGAATTTTTTCCCTAACTTCTTAAAAATGCAACCATCATTCTGAGCCCTTGGACCACAGGTTGGGGGGAAAAAGGCAGTAGATTGAGTGTGGACCTCAGGTTGCAGATTACAGACCCTTGTGACAAAGCATCAAGAGAATGTTGTGCTTCCATTCCCCTTCGGTTACAAAGGTCTCCATGGTCCTTTCTCCGTTTCTGGGCCGAATGAGCCCAATCTGTCCAGGGTGCTGCCACCAGCACTCCCACAGCCGCTGTCTCAGCTGAATCAACACCGTGGCCGCCGAGGTCTTGAGAGCCTTCCCTCCTGCCCCCCACCCAAGCCTTCTTTTCTCAGCTTCACTTTTGCTCGTTTTATGGCTTTGCACAAATTTGTCTCTGTGGCAAATTTACAGCCCTCACTGCTTGTCTGAACTATTTAAAAGCACAATATTCTCTACTGTGCCGTAAAGCTTTCCCGTTCTGTTGTTTTATTTCTCTGTTTGAGGGCCTTTTATGAAATCAGCAGCTAGGCGGAAGGAAATAATTTGCATACTTGGCTACATACACCTGGAATTCCTTAATTTTAGGGATTAGCAAAATGAATCTAATAAAAAGTGGAGGCCCTTGTTAATCATCTCTGTAAAGTCCCTTCATTACCTGTTACGGGGTTCCCATTGCAAGGACTCCTTTCAGGAAATTCACATTCTGCAGGTCAGTTATTGCAATTTGATGAACTGATTTGTAATTTTATATCACACAGTTTGTGTTTTTAGTGTTCCTGACAGTTAAATGTTTTCTTCCCCCATCCCTTTTTTAAGAGGACAGCTTTCAGGGTGACCCCAGAGATGGTTCCCGGGTGCAGTGGTGTCCCGGTCCTGGCTGTGAACATTGGAAGCTCTGCGTCTGCCTCATTCTTGTCTGAGATGAACTCGAAGCAGATGCGATCAGTCTCTGTTAATATCACTTCCCAATCAAGAACATGCATGTGCCCGTCTGTTCTGTGCTGCACTCACCCTCCAGAGCTTTCTGGATAATTCCCAGAACTTCCAAGTCCTATCACCACCCCCTCTCCCTACAGCATAGAAGAAAAATGCTTCAGTTGCCCCTGCTCTTAGGAAAATCTGATTAAAGTCAGGTCAACAACACCATCCCCATAGATGATTTTCTGGAAGGAGCAGGAAACACCCCCCCCCATCTGCTGACTGTCAATATGTTTCCAGTTAACTCAGGTCACATGCCACTGCTTGCAGAATTGGCAACACATAAATTGGTCCCACAAAAGTAGACAGTTCCCATAATTGGAGATTAAAACAAAACAAAACAATAAACAAAGCAAAAATCCTCTGTGAAAGTTCTACTGATTTTTTTTTTTTTTTTACAAAATATAACTAGCATGTCATCATGTTCAAGAACAGAGAGCCCCTAGCTGCCTGAAGTCAACAGTTGCAATCAGGACAGTTCTGAAACTGAATAATGCATGCTGGAATGCTGTTTACAGGAAATGAGCAATTTATTTTATTATCCAAATTTTAAACCCTTTTAATATGCCTCCCAAGAAGATGTCTGATTTAGAAAATTGCAGAAGAGAACTTAGGAGAGGACAAGGGTACTAAAAAAATTCACTATTAAAAGGTCAGTTTAAAAAAAAAAACAAGAGATAACTTGATTAAGACTTAGTAGGCATATCTGCATCCTATATTGGAAGCTTTTAAGGACCAACATCATATTGTTAGGAGTAAACAGAAAAACATGAAACCAAAAGGTAAAATATAAGAGTACATTCAGCGGAAGCAACAAATGTTATATTCTTTTTCTGCAATTAATATGTGTTTGTGTGCATCTATGTGTGTGTGTGTGTCTATATGTGTGTTTGTGTGTGTTCCTCTGTGTGTGTGTGTGTATCTGTGAGCATCTCTGTCTGTGTGTGTGTATGCATATATACTGGCAAACACACAGCAACACATAATCTAGGGCAACCACAGATATGTGTGGAGGAGGAGATAGGTGTGGAAGACAGGAGAGTGGGGGAGGATAGGGAGGGACCTAGGGAGACAACAATGTAGCATACTTTTTACCTCCATGAGAATCCAAATAATACTTAGGCAATCATTTAAATCCAGAAAATTCACAATCTAAGCATTTATATCACTTGTAGGGGCAAAATATAGAAGAATCAAGAGACTGGAGTGTGGGCAATATGTGGATAATTCTGGTTTAAGAACAAATACATATAATATTGTTACTTTATATGCATTTATGATTGTATAACTCAACTCCCTAATAAAAACTTTTTAAAAATGCTTCTGGAAGAATGAAAAAAATAATGTAAGTATTGAAATGGGACTGGGAGATGGATTTATCTTTTCATCTCACACCTTTCTGACCTGTTTACATATTTGAAGCATGGCTACATGACCTTTATTTTGGGGATCAAAACCTTTATTTTGAGATAATTTTGTGTCTCTCTTATGTAATCTAGTCATAGGTAAGTCATACATTCATACATGCATTGCATTTGCAAGAACACCTTTAAGGGGGCATCTGATTACCAGCACTTCAGGGGCATTCATGCTTCTTAGGCAAAAATGACCATTAAGGACTGTCTTGGCAGTTCGGAAGGTTCCTGTCTTCTATCAGACTGGAACAGCTCCTCTTGAAGATTGAGAAAGTACAAACACAAAAGCAGGAGGGCAGTCAAATCCTGGCCCCATCTCTCAGAAAGATGCATGACTTCCATGACATCTCTTGGTGCCCACAGCAGCTCTTAAAAGGAGCACAGACTAAGCATGAGAAAGACCACTGAGGCAAGTGAGCCTGCCCCTTTATGTGGTACACAAGGAACTGGAGCTGAGAGGTGTGACATGGCAGGTGACCCAAATGGACAGAGAAGGCTCGCCCTGAAGTACCCTCTCTCCACCACTAACCATTTTAGGGAGCCCAGTTGGCTCGCTTGCCCTGCTCTGTTTAATTCATCTAAGCAAATAATCAAGAGAAGAAGAGAAGAAGCATTCTGAGAAAAAAGGAACAGGGACGGTTGGTTCTAAAGAAAGGTGGGTTCTCTCCTTCCTCCAAGTAGCCAGGGTATTGGGGAAGATCATGCTGAAAACGCAATGCAGGATCAACTTAGGGTCTCAAGCAAATGTGTGTGTGTGTGTGTGTGTGTGTGTGTGTGAGAGAGAGAGAGAGAGAGAGAGAGAGAGAGAGAGAAGGCACTTTGTGCTAGGTACTTTGCATTCATTCTCTCCAGTTAGTGGCTTGCCATCATTCCTATTTAAAATCCGTAGTAAATATGATGTTCAACAATCCACTGCCTCTGACTGAGCTGGGTTTTACTTCCAAGCCTGTCTGAATCCAAAGCCCATTTTAGAACTGTGGCACCCACCAGCCTTTCAGATGAATACAAAAGATCAGGCAAACTTTGCTTACCTAAAACTTATGCAAAGCAAATAAGGAAATTTTGAAAGCTTGTAGCCCTTTGACCCTTTCGATGAAGAAAGAAATAGAGGGAAATATTTTGTCCATTATAGGAAAAAAAGAGGGGGATTGAATTTACTGAGAATTTGATGTTCATTAAGCAAGTGCTTGGCATCTGCTTTCTTGTTGGATTTAAATTAGATTGAGTGTTGACAAAATGTTACAAGGAATAACAAAAGACTGGCCAACAATGCTCATTCCAAAATCCCATGGGTTTGCAGAAATAAAAGAGGGAGGAGAAGCTTCCCAGGTGACTTCACCCAACACAGCTGTCATTTTCGCTTCCCAAGTTCCTGACTTGGGAGAAAGAAGGGACTGTTTGAGCTTCTCAGGTTGGGTGCTAAGCTGATTCTCTGCTTTAGCGCCACCTGGAGGCTTCCTCTGGGCACTCCAAGCTGGAGAATCATAATTCTTTAACAATAAAGAACATCTATTGAATACTCAGCATTGGTCAGACCTTATCCTGCTCTCAAAGACCTTTGTTATAGGAATGTCTCTATTATTAACTCCTTTCATAGATAAAGAAACTAAGCCTCCTCCTAGTGATCTGGAGTTAGCCATAGGTCACAGAATCACTAAGTGGTGGAGCCAGGATTAAACCACTACACCCCATCTCCTTTTGAGTAACAAGAATAATGAAGAACTAACTATGGGCAAACCAATAGCTGCTGTTTTCACCCCATGTGTAACTTTATAAGGTACAGTTTGTGGTTTTGAAGTTTCAAAAATGTAAATAATTTTCCCTCTCTTCCCCCACATCCTACTCACACTACATCAAGCACAGAGATTGATACCTACATCTGGACCCTGCCCATTCTCTCTGACTCTCTTTTGTCCTTCATCAGCTGAATAACAGCTGCAGGTCTGGTTGCCTGTGTTCATACCCCATCATGCAAATATCAAACAGGACCAACTTGACTGTCAATCACCATGATGAACTGAGGCCCAACTCACCCCTCAGTAGTCCAAGGCAAAATTTCAAGAATGAAGCCAGCTAGATGTCACCAGCCCTTCTTCTCTTTCTCCTGGGCACATAACTAGCCTGCACCGCCAGACTCCTTTGCAGTTATCTGTGATTAAAAGGCTGAGTTCCGGCCAATTCGAGCAGGAAGGAAGTGGCATGTGCCAACTGATACTGGCACACACAGCCTCCCAGTGGCCCCTTTCCCTGTATAACTCTTTCTCTTCCCAGTTTGAGTGCTGGAAATCTACATGTGAGGTGATATGGAAGCATGTGTTGAAGATGGCAGAGCCACCAGCAGAAAGAGACAGGGTCCCTGGAGCAACAGTTCTCTGTTGATCAAGAATATCAATTTGGGATTTCATATGTGACAGAGATAAATATACTACTAAATGCATGGATATTTGATGGTGGTTGTTTACAGTAGCTATTCTAGCCCTAACGAATGAAGTTATTGCTTGGTATTACCAACTTTCCCAGTTAGGACTGTATTCAGAGAAATTAACAAACACTATTCTACATAGTGGGAGTATGTGAGCAGCAGCCCAGGACTGGTGTGGTTTCCAGAGTGGCCCAGTGTCATTTTGGACACTCTGCTCCATCTTAGTAAATCTTTGCCCTTGTGGATATTATCTTATTGTCTAAATATAGCTATCGTATCTATGCACCTCACTGCACACCACTCCAGGCAGAAGGAGGAAGAAAGGAGAAGCTAGAAGGAAGGTACTCATATTATGGCAGAAAACTTTCCACAAACGTTTTGGCTTAAGTCTAATTTGTAATAATTGAGTCACCAGCCCAACTCAACGAGCCCATTATCTGAGGTATAGTACATAATAGGAAAAGATACACTGAGGGCCTGGAAAAATCCATGGTACTTTTTCTAAGAAGAGTGCTAGGTAATTAGCAGGGGCTTTGTAATATACAGGATTAGCACACAGGGTTTTTTATTTTTTATTAAGGACTTGAGTTATTGTATAATCACAAATACATATAAAGTATCAATATGATATGCGTTTGTTCTTAAACCAGAATTATCCTGTCATCACCCACACCCCCATCTCTTGATTTTTTTTATATTTCACCCCTACAAGTGATATAAATGCACACAGGGTTTTAATGAAGATAAATTACTGAAATTTCTCTACCTGGTTATTGCCTTGTCTAAAAGCATACACTTCCTCCGTCTGAACACACACATTTTGATTGATTACTGTACTCTATCTGAACACCATGCTGCCTTTGCATGAATGTGCCTATAACACCTTTTTTCAATTTTTTTAAAAGAGAAAGGGACAGTGAGAGAGACAAAGAAAGAGAGAAACAACTTTTTAGTATTTCACATGGCCTTAGTTGCTCCAACACTTGGTTGTGTACATGAACCCGGGTCCTCGTGCTTGCCAGGCAAGTGCCAAAACCACTATAGCCCCCTTATAACACTTTTAAATATTGAATTTCATACTTAGAATGTATTGGATAAGGATGTTTGGTTTGTGATTGAAATGTGCGTCCTTGATATGGAGTTGAAAAAGCTTGTCTCCAGGAATAAAAAGTGATCTCACAAGGCCAAATTTGATTTCACCCCACTTCCTTACCACTTTGCCCCAACTCTACTGCTCTCCATCCTTCATGTGCTACTCCTTACATGAAGTACAAGATTCCTATCTTCTGCATGTAGAGTGGTTTCCACCAGTTGCTAATGAAGAGGCAGCAGATGCCTTGATAATGGCAGTCAACCTGGTAGACCCACCCAGCAATAAGAGGGTGAAGCACACCTAATCTCTTGATAGTCAGTGCATTTTGAATGCACTGAGCTTGGTTTTGCATATTGTTGTGATGGTGCAGAAGAGAAAAACCTGTGTTTGATCTACGAAGAAATATTCCCAAGAAGCGTTACCATGCTAACCTAACAGTCCAGCTTCCACTATTCTGAAACTTTAATCACATACTCCATTGAACAGATTCACTGCATACATCACTTTAGCTAAGACAGAAAATCTGCATGCATCAAGCTAATAATGGAGAATGGGGGAAAGTGTTGCGTTTGATCTCTTGGCAGCAACACATTGGGATGAGTTTTCAGAAAGAACCAAAGTAGATGTTGGTGGTCTTGTGGTATGGCAAAGGTTAGTGTCCTGAAACTAATTTCATAGTGCATAGACAATATCAATAGTCAATGGAACCAAGGGAATAAGACATGTTTCGGTAAACTTGAATATACTAATAAATTCAAGGGTATTGGGTAGTGGCTGTTTACATCAGCTATTCTTGCTCTAATGAATGAAATTATTGCTTGATATTATCAACTGTCTCAGTTAGGAATGCATTCAGTGCAATTAATGAAACACTACAGAGATAGAAGTCTAGGAACAGCAGCCCAGGATCGGCATGGCTTCTTGCTTTTGCTGATTTCCATTCTGAATCCAAAAAATAAATACTATGTTGAGTTTTAGCCTAAAGAAGTCTCAATCACGGCAACTTGAGTGGCCCATAGGAAGTTCATGGGTGGTATTGTTTGTGGGGTCAGGTCCTCGTTGACTCTTTGGAATTTGCAGCATGAACCTCAGCTTCTTATTTTCATTGTTACATCAGACTTTTATTGTCTCTAAAATGAAAATAATAATACCTGACCTAATTATGTAAGATAAACGAGGTGATGTCTAATGGGTACATTATAATGAAGTATAATGAGGTAATATACTGATAAAATAAATTATTATTAGTGTAAGCCTATTATGTACAGTTTTTAGTGTCATTTACTTTATATAAAATTGAAATTAACCCATCTTATAACAGTCCCTTAGGATGGAAGGTAAGTGTTTCATTGCTGCCAGTCAGTGAGTGGGTACTCTTAGGCTCAAAGAGGGTGAGAAAAATGGCTTGCATGACCACAATGCCTAGATCATTTCAAAGCTGAGTATCAATGACAGCTGTCAGTGTGACTATAAAGGTGAACTTTAAAAATGTCTGAAATGAAGTGTAGCATTTTCTGCCTGCTAAACCTTTGTCCACCGGTAAGGAAACAAATGTATCCCATCTATGAGAGACCTAAAAAGGCAGGCAGCTTAACTCAAAATATGGAATATGGGCCCTTGGAAAGAAATCATACAGAAGCAAAAAAAAGACATATATATACATATATATGTATATATATGTGTGTATATATATATATACATATATATATATATGTATATATATGTGTATACACACACACACACACACACACACACACACACACACACATCTCTGTCTTTGTAACTTCATTCTCATTTCTGCCAGAGGGGTGAAAGCTTGAATGAAGACAGCTTTTGGAAACTTTTGAAAAAAAGTATTTAGCATTGAAAATTGCTTTTATGGGTTAAAAATAATTTTTTCTCTTTGCACTAACTAATAAATGTGGTCTTGAGCCTATGTGTGTCTGTCTCTCTTGAAAGATAGTTTGGGGAAAGGTTCACTGGAGAGAATTCCAGGTGTTACCAAGTGGCTCTTTCCACTGACTTTGTGTTTACCCCTCCCATTAAGTGTCTGTGCTACAAGCAGGTGGACGTGATTATTTATGCAGCCCTTACATGAAAAAAAAAATGTTCATCTCTGCAGCTTACTACTCCAGCCCCATCTGACTTTGACCCCAGCTGGCTCCCCAGTGTAAAATATCTAGATAGAGGTTAAGGTTGAATAACGTTCCTTGAGAGCCCTTGAAGCAAAATGGCAGCCAGGAATACAAACAAATGTGACTTCTTAGATTATAAATGCTGAGGGACCTTGAAATTCTAGACATCTGTAGAAATTACAGAAGTGCCTGGCTCTTCTGAACAAAGGAAACTGTAGATAAGTTGCTTGGATTTAATACTGCAATAATTTAGCTAAGTAAAAATGCTTGTTCATTTTCCTTCTCCAATTACAAAAATTGGGATATGTTTAATAATGGGGGATGAAACCCACTTAACAAATCCACAGTCCACTTGCTCCTCAGGGATGTGTGTACTGAATTACATTTCCACTTACACTACTTAATTTAGGAATTGATTGAATGCAGTCAGGTAGAGAGTTGTGGCTTTTTTTCCCCCCACGTGTAATGTAAGAGATAGAAAACATCAGAAAGGGAAAATTACTTCATAGACAATACCAACTCCTAATATCTGCTCAAAGAAATTATATTTCTGTAAGACTCAGGCAATACCTTAAAACTAAGTCTAGCATTTGACCCAGCAATTTCACACTGGGAAACCACCCTAAGGAAATCATTAAGAAAGTGGATAAAGTTCTTGGAAACCCTATAATTGCCACCCAAAGAATCCCAGGCTAGCATCTGTAAGGCTAGGAGTCATCTCATGCAGCTGCAGTGGCTATTTCATCTGTTCCAGCCAGTATCAACAACCAGCCTCTGAGTGAGCCATTTTAACCTTTGTAGATGGGGCTGAGCCACTGAAACCAAAGTTCAGTGAGTGACCTTAGGTAGGACAAGCAGAAAAATACCCAGTTGACTCCATCCCATAATGTCATTGTAAAGCATTTCATTTCACTCGGTCTATTTCTTTTCTTTTTTCTTTTTTTTAAGAGAGGGCAGGACAGTGAGAGAGAAAGAGTGAGAAAAAGAGAGAGAGAAAGAGAGAATCAATTTTATTTAGTTTTTTTCATGTGCATTTTGTTGCTCTGACACGCTGTTGTGTACGTGGTGCTGGGGTTCAAACCTGTGTCCTTTAGCAAGCCAGGCAAGTGCCACAACTGCTGAACCACTGCTCCAGCCCCTAGTCTATTATTTTTTTTTTTTTTGCATTTAGAGATTATTCTAACACTACACACTCTAATGCCTACATCACTACAAACACTATTCATCAGTAAATATATTGGAGGTTGTTCAAGGAAAGACCCCAGATCTAGTAAATGCCACTGGCTACTAAATTAGTTTGCCAGGACCGCCACAACAAAGCACGACAAACTATACAACAGAAATTAAGCATCTCACAGTTTTAAAAACTGGAAGTCCAAGATCAGGGTGTGCGCAGGATTGGATCCTCCTGAGGGCTGTGCGGACAGGATCTGCCCCAGGCCTCTGTCCTCAGCTTGTCTGTGGCCATCCTCTCTCAGGATCATTTTACATCTTCTTCCCTCTATGAACGTCTATCTCTATGCCCAAATGTCCTCTTTTCGTAAGAGCACCAGCCATATTGGATTAGAGCCCCTGCTAACATAACTTGATTACCTTAGTGAAGACCTTATCTCCAAAGGAGATCACACTCTAATGCCCTGGAGGCTGGGACATCAATTATTATTTGGGGGAACATGAGATCAATTTATTTCATGATAATTATTGAAAATTATAAGCACGTCCATGTGCTAAAAACCTTTCAGGTGCAAAGGTGGGGGGATCAAATGTCCCCAGACAGAATCTCTGTCTTTTCTGCTTGCTCCTTCATCTCTGTTACAGAAGATTGGACCCTTGATACTCACACACGATAATTGCAGAGAAAGGTTTCTCTGGCAGCAAATGAACTTGGACTTTTAGACCTCACTCTTGCAGATGAGAGCTCCAGGCTCCAATGGCAAAGGCACTATGCCAGCCTTCTGGGTCAGCAGAAAGGATGAAGAGTGAAGGGCAACAGGAGCTCAGGTTCCCACCGTGTCACCCCCACCAGCTACAACTCTGCTTCAGTGAGATGGAAAAGTGCCTCCTCCTGTCTCCCCACTGGGTTCGACAAACTCCTCCCTGAAAAGTGCTCCACCGGTTTCTCGCCATTGCTTTCTGCTCATGCTGATTTTCCTCTGGGGCTTGGCATCCCCGGCTTTGGCCTTTCTCCAAGACTAGAACCCAAATACTCTTTGAGCGTGGGTTTTGGAGGCAATAACAATGTTACGGCAACAAAAGACACTGAATATTCAGTTTTTTGTTTTTTTTTTTTACTGCCAAGCTTTATTCTGAGTGTTGTGACTGTATTTCATTTTCTAAATCTCACTAGGACACTAGCAAATGGGCACTGATTTTACACTCATTATGGAGATGAAAAAACTGAGTCACAGGAGTTTAAGTGACTTTTAACAGTCGCATGGCAGTTAAGTGGCTTGGCTGAGATTTAAGCGCTCTACTACGCTACTGTTAAAAGAGAGCAACAACGAAGAAAAGGAATAAGCAACAACAACAAGAAAGCTAATAGTAAGAGTCTCGCTCTTCCGCAGTGAAATAGCCACTCCTGCCCCATCTTCCGTGTGTGTTTTCCCACATCTATTACCACCAGATGTCTCTTTTGGAAAGAAAAAAAAAAAAAAATTGTGTTTTACCAGAAAGCAAGACAGCTCATGGCTTCTTGGTTTTCCAATTTTTCCAACTATTTATTTTTCTCTGTCAAGATTCACTGTCAATGAATGCATTAGGAGGCACAGACACCTCCAGAGGTGACCCAGGGGCTCCAGCACACCCATCTTTGGCCGGTCTGGACCCTCTCGAGGCTCTGCACCTGCAGCGTGGATCCTGTGGACCAGACATCGCCCACCCTCCCAGGTCAGCTGCTTCCTGCATCTCCCAGTTCTCCCAGGTGACACTTTGCTTGGTCAGACTGCCCATTATCCCATGCACAGAGCACCACTAGGCCACCTCTGGGTGAAAGGGCTCTTGGAAGTCTGAGGAGCAGATCCCTAGGAAAAAGAAGTGAAATGCAAGGAGCATCTCCCCATTTGTTTCCTCTCCAAAGCCTCTTAAAGTGAGGGACCATGCAAGGGACAATGAGACACCTGTTAGCAAATGACGGATCCATAAAATCACGCCTTCACAAAGACTCTGAACCTTTCCTTTTTTCTGTAGATACCATCAGTTCTGATGGCTGTGTCTATTTAGTGGGCAAATCTCCATCCCATTGAAAGGGAACAGAGGCAGCAATATGGGTTTTCTTTGGTTTGCAAAATATTCAGTGTCTCCCTTATCACTAAATTTCTAACCATCCCATTTGCCACCTATCAATCACCAAATAAGGGTCCATTAAGGATAAAAATAAAGAAGACCGAGTGCTCTAAATCACAGCTAATTGAATTTTTTTCTTCAGAATGGGAAAATGGAAAAATCCTGCTGTGGTGAGGGTGGCAAGGCACCGGGGGGCAGGTTAAGGACTGATGCTCCCCACAGAATAAGATGCTTCTTCCTACTCTGGTTAGATTGGTGAAGTCAGTACGAGGAGATGCGTATGTTCTGAGTCTTGGGGCTGCCCCAGCCAGCCGGCCAGGAAGAGCACCAAAGAGGTAGAAAGAAGTGTATGGAAGAACACACCACTTCACGAACGAAGAGAAGACAATGCAAACACAGGAATAATTAGATCATTAAATGCAAATGCTGTTCCAGATTGACCCTGGCCCAGCCTGCGGCACAGCCAGGAATTTATGAAAGTGGTGCGTCTCTTCTGATACTTGTTTTCTTTTATTCCTTCTCTCCTTCATCTTTTCTTGAATTCCGATCTGCGCTCTGTCATTCAACCTCACTGTATCCCGGAAATTAGTTGTTTTCTCTTCCCATTAATATGAATTTAACATTTTGCATTTTAAAAAAATAAATATTGTCTGTGGAGGTTACTCAAGAGTGGAGTGCTTATCTGGCATATGCAAGGCCCTAGGTTTGATTCCCAGCACTACAAAATAACTCACTAACTACATAGATAGATATTTTCCTTTATCAGAACATGATAACACATTTTTCCATTTGATCAAGCCAAAACCTGAGTGTCATCCCTTTATTCCTTTGGTATTTTTGTCCCAATCAAATCCAATCCTAGACTTTTAAAATATATCAGGATCTGATGGCTTGTCTCCCCCAAGCCCTTGGTGGCAAGCTCCTCTCTTCCCTCCCCTCTCACTCTCACCCTGCCTCACTAATCTCATCTCTGGCTAACTAGTGCTCCTCCTCATACTGTCAATTCCCACACCAGAGAGTAACCAGAGAGATCCAAAATTTATCCAAAGAGCTCAGACACACTTCAGGATTTGGGTACCATTGTCGTACCTCTCCCAGTGCAAAAGGATTTCATTCATTCAAGCAAGCAATCGAATGGTAAATGGAGAGGCAAGGAGAAAATTTCATTATCACCAAGGAGGCTGGCCAAAGAGAAGGCTGGCAGACAAGGTCAGCACTGGCATTTGCAAAAGAGCAAAGATCAAAGAGAGTGGCTTCTAAGTCCCTGTCTCCTTCCTTCCACCTCCTCTGTAGGAAAATTAAATACTGCGGTAATCATATTCATTGTATCAATTTACATATACATCATGTTTTATAAGATCCCTGGAGTAAGGTAATTAACACACGCTCTGTTCTTCAATTTTGTGTCTCTTTCTTTCCTTCCTGGTGGCTCTGGGATGTCTGAGATGCTGCCTGCTGGCTTTCTAAGGTATGTAATGGATGGTTTCTGGGGCCTCTGACTGGTGTCACCAAGATCTTGCCTGATACACTCCCAAGTGTCCCTGCCCCATGAGTCTCTCCTACTTTAACAACGCTCCTGTTTATCTCAGCATTCTCAGCAGGAGTGTGTGTATGGGGGGGAATATCTTTTCGAGCACAGGCAAACAAATGTCCCAGACTTTGCTACACTGACTGAAGGAATCAATTCTTTCTCACCCACTTCTCTTAAGCCAAATCTTCCGAGTGGATGGGACAGCTGAAGGGGTTAGGAGGTGATGGGAACAGGTAGGGTGGGACTTGTTTGTGGAGATTAAGCTGAGTAAAGCAAAAATAAAATCAAACATGAACCTTGTATTCAGCAACTCCCCAGAATTTTACAGTTTACAAACATGCGTCGTTTTTATTCATACATTCCTATGAACAAGGACCGTTAACCTTCTTTTGGAGTCAGGGTTTGTAAACTTGGCTATAGTGACTCAGATTTTCAGATTCTGAGGTTTACTCCAGGACTTTCATATCGTGGCAGCCAGCTTGATCTTAAATATATCTATCGAAATTATGCATATTAAATTTCCAAGATTTTTAAAGAAACCTTTGTTTTCGACCTCTTAGCATTCTTGAAATTGGAGCACACCCCACAATCGATGCATTTGTTTAACCTGGCTGTGTTTCTTTCTTCTTTTTTACTCTTGAAAGGCTATTATTGAATCAATGGTTTGTCTTACAGTCAGCAGCATCTTACGATCAAGGAAATGGAGTGCATACACCAACCTGAAACGTGGACAGGGACGTGTACACTCGCCTCTCTGGGTACATCCATTCAATTAGCTCTTTGCTATCACATGCACACCAAGGTATCCCTGGGTCCTGGCAGAGCCTTTGATCCAGACTTCCATAACTAGTCTGCTGTCTGCAAGGAAAAGCTAAATTGTCAATTATTATCCTAAAAGGAGAAGCCACAACAAACTCCAAGAATTGCTAAGAAGTCAGGAAAATGGTGCTATTGCTATTCTCACTCTATTCCCAGAAGCTCAGAAGACACTCATTGAGAAATACAAGCCTTTGATGGCCCTTGTCCCTCTCTGCGTCACATGAGCATTCAGTCCACATTCTTTTTTTGTTGCACTTTCTATTTGGGACACCAATGACAGGGACGAAATGTATGCAAGAGGGGGCCACATGCTGCAAGTGAGGAAAAAATCATTCAAGCAGGATTTTTTACAAATTCCTTAATTTCACCTTCCTGAATTTTGCGCTGAATTTTATCAGTTTATAAATTTGCACTACAGCTTGGCACTGGGAAGCGGGGGTGGGGAGGCAGATAATCAAACCTACAGGCGTTTTGCACACAGACACTGAAAAATAAAGACCATTAGCAAAAAGTATAATTAAATTAAAATGCCAACTTGCCAAAGAAGCTCAGTAAATGGGAAATATATCAAACTGTGATAATACAAATGGGCTATTTCTCAAGGTGTGAGAATGTCAATGGAATAAACTCTGATAATTCGCAGACTTTTTATGCTGGTGGTAGAGAAAGAGCTTAAAAATAAATTACCACAGTAATGCGACTCTGCAGTATGTGTACAATTGTTTAACCATGATAATACCAAAAGTCTGGGAGCCCCGAGGTCTGCAAGGTTTAGAAACATCACTTAAAAACAAATTTCTCTTTTTGGGTGAGTTGGCCAGTTCCCACAATCCCAGCCGAATTTTTTTACAAGTTACTCTATCACTTTCTTAGGTCCATTCAGCCTAATTTATTTTGAACGTGTGTTTGCCAGTTAAGTTTAACGTAGCCAGTTAACGATAGCTGAATATTCTCTAAAAGCAATCGCATAATGAGGCTACAGCTCTTTGTAGAATATTGAAAATTACTTTTGGCATGCAAGTTCGTTTTCTTAATTCCTCTTTTAGTGCACAAATAACCTTTGAAAACCTGCTTCTAGGTGTTTATGTGTCAGGACAGTATCAAAAATTATTCAATTGCCAAATCACATGTCAACACTTCTACTGCAAAGCGTCTGAGAACCCCGATTCTCACTACTCTGCTGCCCTCTGCTGGAAAGTTGGCAAATCCTCATCTCCGTATCAGTTTAGTGCTATCAGGACGTCCAATTTATACCACACAGGTGAGTGGCACTTTAGAAGATTCAAACATAAACAACAAGAAAACAGGGAACCAACTGAAATCCCATGGAGGAGCACAAAACAGAGGCACATTTTCTAAGAATTTATTCCAGAATCTCCTATGGCTGTGGTGACGTGGGTATAGAAGAGGGAGGCTTCTACAACTTGCAAGTTCAAGAGTTGAGTTGCATAGACTCCTGCCCACAGGAAGTTAGACAACTACTCAATCTCCCCTCCCTAGTGTCACAGGACACAGGCCAGAATGTCAGAGAAAGAAAGGGGCTATTTAAAAACTCACCTATTCTGATGCTTCTCACACTGGATGATGTCAAGCAACACAACAAATATTCAAATTCTTAGTGGAATTCATTACATACATAAGAGCACAGCAGTTATGACAAGGACACATAATTGACAAGCCATTTCATTCCCATCCATCTTCCGATGGGAGGCCAGAGAGAGGGAAGGGACTTGCCACCAGTTCTTAACTAGTTGGTGGTAGCAGAGCTGTCAACAGACCTGAGGTCCTATGATTTGTAATCTGGGTCTCTCTCCAATACAACATTATAACAGGGATTTTAAGATTTTATTTATTTCTTTTTATTTCTATCATAGCAGCAGGTCTGAAACATTTTAGTAATCAGTTGCGGTGGGCATTAATAAGTAACTAAACCAATGGGAGGCAGATATTTTTTAGAAATTAATTAGAGAGGATCCAAGTGTATTCTTCTACACTACGAATCAGAGAGCCACTCTCTTGTGGCCGTGTTGTTGCCTCCCGTCTGCCATGGTTATGTCTTATTGAACCAAGGGGAGAGGTATAATGGAGAAAGCATAAACCTGCTGCTGGAAGTCACAGTCCGGAACCAGTAGGCATCAAGCCTACCCACCTGCCATTGGTGAGAATGAGACACAGCCTCTCCTGGAAGTGAGCTGAGTCATGACTGCATTGGAACACACTTGCATGGATGGCTAGCATTCTTTGCCACACTTATTTCAAGCAAAACACTTCACTTACGTCCAATAAACAAAACAGTTCATCATAGAGCCGCACTAGTTGAAGCTGAGGTAGGGGTTCCTAAACTCCATGAAGAAGGTTGTATCACTACTCAGAAAATTTATTTTTTCTTGTTCCTAGAGAAAGAAAAGACACTTCCTTATTGCATTGATGTCAGACTGGGTCACGTGTTTTGCTCTTGATCAACAAGTATAGGCAGAAATGACAGGTCCAAGTACTAAATAGAAACTTTAAAAGACGTGGTCCACCATTCTTTTTTTATTTTTTTCTGCAAAAAAGGGATGCAATATGTCCCAGGGAGAAGTTTCTCTTTTAACAGATTCTAGAATGAAGATGATATGAAGCAAATCCAGAGCTGTTCCATGATGGTCACATATAAGACACTAAGAACTGAGAGTCATTTGTTATTGCAGCTCGACCTGGCCTAAGGTGACTAACATCTCCAGGGCATTCTTACCTCACTAGGGACTTAGAAAGCATTTCCTCCAATTTCCTAAGATTTGGTAACACAGAATATGGAAAAATATTGGACTAAACCATTGCTGAGACCCTCCAAAATCCCAGCATTCTTTGATTAAAGCATACTAAGGACAGGGCTTCTGTCTGATCTAGCTTTGTACCCTCAGAACAAAATTCTGCATCAGGTGCAAAGTAGGTGCTGAGCAAAATTGTCAAACACGTAAATCGTTCTTTTGACAACTTTTGCAACACAGACTATTCCAATCAGTGCTCCTACCCAATGCCGTACTCCATGGCCTCCCATGTCCTTCTTTTCCCCGCCCCTGCATATACCCCATATTTCAAGCCAGCTCAGATATTCCTTTCTCCAGAATAAATGTATCCCATCTCAGGATTCCAGGAAATCTTTGAAAATTCTCTAGGTCCTTCCATGCCATAATCTTCTGGAAACAATGATGGTTTAATGATCTCCACATGCTCAGGTTCTAGAATATTGTCTGGCTCATAAGTAATCAAAACATTCCCATTAAGTAAATGAATGAGTGCAACATTTCCAAATTAATCACAATATAAAAACAAGAAGGGTTTGCTCTCAGATGTCTTAAAATGTGGCCTTGGGTAATATGGGAAAGGTGACATTTGCCCCTAAGATGAAGCATCTTTCTCACAAGCTGACATTGTATATTGTGGGGTATATGTATGCTGTGTATGCTATTATAAAATTATAGTGTTTGCTACTTAGTCCTTCAGGCTAATCATCGACCTTCTAGTCATCTTTAAACCAATGTATTTAAAGAAAATGTTCTCTAGGAGGAAAACTATACTAGTCATTTGCAAATGACCATAAATTAATCAGTTCAGGGTTTTGCTTTCCTCAATATATGCTTATATATGTACACATACACACACTCTGCTAATTTCTTATGTATTTATATGTTCAGTTCCTAAAATTTCTGCCTTTTAATAAATGATGCATTTCTGAGAACTTTCTCCTAGAATTGTGTTTTGACTCAGACTTTGCATGTGGACCACTGAGCCATGTGGCTTGGATCTGTCTCAACCACCTACTAGAAGGAAATGCTGACCAGGTCAATGAAACCTCCCATGTTTCCACTTCCTCAAAATGAGATATTGAATGTTTTATAAATGGTACTTCAGTCCACCTGCACTAATTTTATTAATAAAGAGGAAAATGGATTTAAAATTGGAAGGATGAAAAATACAGCACTAAAATATGGTGTTTGGAGACTTTAGAGTGTACACGCCTGGACAAACTAAAAGAAAATCTAATGGATGATTTATAATGCACCAATAAAAATGTAAATACATGGGGCTGGAGCAGTGGCTCAGTGGATACTGTGCCTGCCTGTCACGCGCGAGGATGCAAGATCAAACCCCAGCACCAGTACACAACCAAGTGTCAGAGTAACAAAAATCACATGAAAAACTAAATAAAACTGATTCTTTTTCTCCCTCTCACTGTCCCTCTCTCTCTAAAAAAAAAAAAAAGTAAATCCATAAATAAATATGAAAATACCCTGAAAGGCAGGTCAGAAACAGAGATAATGAAAGTTTCCAGAATTCTCATTGATAAACTTTCAGTACCCTTTCCCCCATAATGATAACAACAGGAATTTGCTTGCCTTCTTAGGCAGATCTACCAGACTTAGTTTAGAGACTAATAAAATTCTCTTGGGCCCTAAGATAGATACCAGAAACTCCTGTAGCCTCTCTTTTTTTTTTAACACCTTCCACAACTGTTCTTGTGATATTCCAACAACCAAAACAGATGGGCATAAAGAAAACTGACCCTGTGCATCAGGAGCAAATGTCTTCTCACCCAGACAATGGATTGAGACTCCTGTCCATCTTGCAGGGACTGCAAGCAAAGCCTCTGTCCGTACATCAGAATGACTGCTAAACTAGACAGGATACAACAGAGGAAGAATCTTGGTGCTCCTCTAAGCTGCAAGCTCTGCAGATGAGACATAGATGCCTTTCCTTGTCTCACCCACTACAGCTGACTTCTGAGGAATGGCCTTCAGGGTAACAGGGCAGTTGGGGTGTGACAGGGGCCAATTGCAAAGAAACAGCTGTTCCTCAAGTTTGCTGGAGGGAAATTTCAATCAAGGTCAGACTGAAAGTGGTTCGTTGAAACTTGGGCCTCAGTATTCCTTCTTAGGAAGTGGTTGGCAGGTGCTTCCTGAGCTATGAAAACTCAGCACTCAAACTCATACCAGGATCTGCTTCAAATCTAACCTGAGATATGTATGGGTTGACTCAGGTCTTCATAGGAAGTCTGGTGCTCTGTTGTGTATATATCAAGCCAACCTTGCATGCTGGTGATCTGTCTCCATGAACAGGAGACGCTGCTAGCTGCCACCAAAGAGATGGAACCAGTTGGGGTGAGTGCTGCTCAAATGCTAAGTCTCCCTAAAAAATACCATGGTTAGTTAGGCACAGTGGTGCATACCTGTAATCTCAGGGACACTGGAAGTCAGCAGGAGAATCACAAGTTTAAGGCCAGCCTCAGCAACATAGATCCTAAGCAATTTAGCAAGACCCTGTCTTAAAGTAAAAATAATAATAATTTTTTTTAAAGCTGGGGAAGTAGCTCAGTGATAATACACCTCTGGCTTCAATTTCCCAATTAAAAAAAAAGTATGATGGTTAGTTCTAGGGGTCAACTTCGCTGGCCCATAGTAGCTAACTATTTAATCAAACGCAATTCCAGGTGTTCATGGGAAGGTAGTTTTGTAGGTATGATAATAGAGATTCCAATGTAGGTGGACTTCACCCAATCTGTCAAATGCCTTCAAATCAAAAACAGGTTTTCCCAGAGACAAAATTCTGCCTACGTTAGCTCCATCCTGAGCCTGAGTTTCCAGTATCCTGACTTGCCCTACAGATTTTGGAATTGCTAGCCCACAAAATCACCAAAGCCAATCATTTAGATAAATCTCATAATATTCATACATATTTATATTATACATATAGATAACACAATTAAACAAAATACAATTCTGCAATATTGGTAAATTCTAAGATGGTAAGATACTATTTTGAAATCTCATATGATGTTACCCCCACACCCCCATCACGAAGTCATGAAAAGTGGTTAAATTAAGAACAGTATCCCCTAATATTTTACATAAATTCTGGTTCCCTTTCCTAACTTCCCATTTGAAAGCGGTAGAGCAGACTGAGTGTAAACATCCATTGCTTTGAGGAAGGGAAGGCTAATAGAAATAAAATCAGAGTTTATACAGACTTAGTTATTGAGTTTCAAAAGCCCTTACCTGCATGATCAGAGTGGATTAATGCATAGTTTGAAAAGTTCTCAGATCACAAACAAGAAGGAGAATCAAGTACCTTTCCTACAGTCCATTCCTACCAACTGAGCAGTCTGCCCTGGATAAGCAGTTGGAGATGAAGCAATGTTCGAGAAGGCAACGTGGATTCCTATACTCTGAACGCATTCCCTCCCAACCTTGCCCAGAATATTCCTAGATATATGAGAATTAAGGGCAGAAGGGATTCGAGGCTAGCTTCCAGGTTAGACACAGAAAGGCAGTCAGCCTCAGAACGTTTAGCCTTTCATTCATTCATCAAACATCCTCTGAGTCTCTGCTATGTGCCATGAATTATCGTGGGTGCTAAAATGGATAAGAAATACCACGTCATCACCTTCTGGAGACTTGCATTCTAACACGGGGCTCCTGGACTTCAGCCCTATTGATATTTTAGGCTGGATGATTCTTTGTTGTGGGGGCTCTCTGTGCATTGCAAGGGGTCTGACAACATCTTCGACTGGACTTCTAGATGCGTATGGGAATGGTTATCAGCATCCTGAAACTCTACCCAAGGATCCCTGTAGCGTTTCTTCAGTTGCTGCAAACAAAAAAATACCTGTTACAAGTCAACGAGAAAGAGACTAAGAGCAACATGGACCGCATGAGAAAGTGATCCAGTGGACCCTCTGTACCTGTGGGTCCATCGTTGGATTCAACCAACTGAGATGGAAAACAGAGTTAGGCTTGCCGTAGTTGAGTCTGTACTCACCACATCAGACTTTTTTTCAACAACTGCTTGCACAGCCTTTACGCTGCATTAGGTGTTACAAGTAATCTAAGGATGATTTAAAGGGTGGGGTAATGTGTCTAGATTAGATGCAAATCATATCCTGTTTTATAGAAGTTTTGTGAGCATCTGCGGATTTTGATATCTTCAGAGCAGTGAGTGGGGATGTCCTGGAACCAAAAGCCCAGGGACAGCAAGAGATGACTGTACTTTAAGACTCCTTAATAAAGTGAGAGAAACCAAGTCACAAGGACATCATGGGAAAGAGGTTCCCAGGTAAAAGGAAATGCACATTCATAGTCACCCTGAGAAAGGAGCATGCTTGTGGGTATGAGGAACAACAAAGGAGCCAGAGTGTCCCAAATGTGAGACACTACAGGGGAGAAGAGAATGCGCTGCAGAGGCTCCAAGGACAGATCGTGTGAGCCATAGGAGGACTTTGGGCTCTTCACATGTCGGAGAACTAAGATGGAGAGCTGAGGAAGACAGCCATGTGACCTGACGTGTTATAAAGGGATCATGGAGGACAGGACACGACAAGCCATTAGGCTTGTCCACATGAGATAGAGGGTTGTCAAGTTTAGGGTGAAAAGGGAGGAGACAGAATGTGGGGTTAATTCAGTGTTCTGTAGGGTGGTTTCAGGCTTCAAGAGGGTTTGGACATGACTTGTGACAGGACGGAAAGGAATCCAGAAAGTGTGAAGTGCTACGACAAGTAGTGGTGTCACACTAGGGGAGGGTGTGACACTTGGAGAAAAGCAGGCTTGGGAAGGTAGTAAGAGTTAGTTAGATCTGGATTACGCTGATGTTGGGAAGCCTGTTAATTCAAATGGAGATGTCAGGTAGGCAGTCAGACATACAAGTCTAAAACATAGGATATAGGTGAGGTGTAAGCAAAAATTTGGAAATCATTGCTGTGTGGCGGGCTTTAACATCCAGGACAGGATGAGACTGCCTGGTGACTGATATCAGATGGAGGCTTGGGGCACCACTGTCTTCTAAAATGGCCCCGTGGTGTGACTGGACAGATATAACACTTGATGGCCTCATTTCGTGAAGGTCTATGAGCAGCACAATAACCCATACCCTCGGGAAACAGAAGTCTGATAAAGGACAGGGAGAGGACACAGATGGCTCTGTAGGCTGGGACACGATTTTTCCACACTCCCTGCTGTAAGCAACAAGGAAAGACTGAGAAATGGTCACAGATCCAAAGGAGATCTGATGGCTTAGAGCAATGTGATATCCTAGTTGGAATACTGGACCATGAAACAGTAATTAAAGAATAAACAGGTGAAATCGGGGGGAAAACGTCTGGAGTTTAGTTAGTCGCTCTGATGCTGGCTTCCTAGTTCTGACAAAGGACCCAAGGTCATGCAAGATGTTAACATCAGGGGAAGCCAGTGGACGGTGGAACCAGTACAGGAACCCTCAATACTTTCTTTGCAACTTTTCTGTAAATCTAAAATTCTTCCAAATAAAAAGTTTCGTAGTTTTGTTTGTTTTGTAAAGAGGGTTCAGTACACAGTGAAGTGTCAGAGCAATGAAAGCCACATGAAAAACTAAATAAGGTTGACTCTTTCTCTCTCACTGTTCCTCTCTCTCTCTCTCTCTCTCTCTTTAAAAAAATAAATAAAGAGGTTCAGAGTTCAAAAAACTGAAGAACATGGCAAAGCCTGTCCAAAGCCTGATTAGAAAAAGCATTTCTCAAATACACATCCTATGCTATGCACTGAGCAAGGCTCATTAAATGCATTTGCTTTAAACATCCCCTGACAATTTTGTTACCTCCAGAACATTTCAGATTTCCATGAGAAGATGGAACCTTTAAGAGGCATTAACTTTCCCAAGTTTATGAAAAACCGAAGGAGTGGAGCAGGAATTCAAAACGAGGTCTGTGTGACTCTTATTTTTTTTCTAGTGCTTAACCTACTAGGGAAGATTCTAGATGGTATGAGAACCCAATAAAACCTATGAAATACCTTGCCAAAAAAATGTTCATGGACAAAGAATTCTGCTCACCCTATCAAGAGATTCCTGCATGCCTAAAGACCTCCCGCTGACCTCCAAGTAAGAAGTCCTAAGTCATGCTCCATGGTGTCTGAGACCTCAATGAGTCAAGAGTAGAGCAGATGAGATGAAATATAGAGAATACAGAACTTTATTTTGGTGCAGTATGTATGAACGTGGAAACTTGATTGGTGCCCAAATTCTTGCTGTATTTACCATTTCTATCTTTAAAAAAGTAACAGAAAACTGAGGTCTCTTTCAGCATTATCCAGGGAACATTTAGGAGAAAAACTGGCAAAGGTAAGTGTGAGTAGGGCGTCTCTGGGGTCCTAGGCCATGGCACCTCTGCTACTTATGTCCAGGGCTCTAGAACAATACCTGGCCTGCTTCATTATCTGGAGAGAAGGACCACTAACTCAGCCAACAGCACTGTTATCAGGGAACACACGAGACCAGTCCACATGTGTCAAGAACCTTCACTCATCACTGAGTGTCTCCGTACACCCCAGGGACACGTGATCCAGGCCATAGGAAAATCCTCAGTGACAAATTCAACTGCACTTGGCCCAAAGCCATGGCGTTATTCACGTGCCATTTTTCTGAGCCTCTGCCAAGATTCTGGCCAATGCAGGCATCAATGAACATGAGGTGTAGGCCCTGCCCACTAAAAAACAGAAGAAGTCCACTGGGGAAGGTAGCAGAACAAATGGTAGCGTCAGTGGGAGGGAGGGGAGGAGAGAGAGAGAGAAAATTGACCTAGGTACCCAGACATCATTCTCACATTTTTCCTTATTATCAACTCACAGAATTCCCCATTCTCAATAGAAATTCAGTCTTCCTCACTTGGTCACTGAAGTTCTTTCCCCCTCAGACTGAATACAAGGAAGAGATTAAAGTTTTACCAATGGAAGAAACCACAGAGCAAATATTAGAAACCTACACCCCATGTGACAAAACCAGCCCTTCAGAAGTGATTGGTTCCAATGCAAGTCCATTCCTTTAAAAAAAAAATGTGTTGTGCTTTCCAAATTTGAAGCTCTTGAAGCATTTCTTGTCCTCTCTGGTTTGTCCTGGTAGCCACCTGGCCCCTCTGCTCTTTCCTCTCCTAAACATAGGGGAGTGTGACATGCTGCCTCAGAGGGAGCCAGGCAAATCTTCCTTGCACTGCCAAGTGTCTATCATAAACAAAGAAAACAAACTATTAAAGCAAGCAGAATCATCGAGTACACCCCTGCAAACTTCTGCTTTCTGGAGAGAAGTGGTGTTTGCTATGGCATTTTCAAAAGGTGGTCATACATCCGCATGGCCTTGCAGGAAATGGACTAGGCTTCTGATTTTACATATGCTGGTAAGCGTGCACTCATGCAATGCACAACATTTCACACAGGGACGGCCCACGTGTATCATGGCAATCCCATAGGGTTATATCCCCTGGTGGCAATCAGAGCTGTCTTGGTTGGTGGAGGCAAACTCTGAATTCGCACAGTAGTGAAATCATCTGACTGCATGTTCCTCCATTTCTCAGATCATATCCCCATCAGTAAGTGAGGCATGACTGTGAATTTACTTGTGTGTACGTGTTCTTATATATACAAGAATTCCTTTGTTGGAGTGACTCCATATAAAAGTGGAGATGCGGTCTGGTGGCCAAGCAATTAGATCTTCTCACCTATCTGCCCCTCTCTGAGCTAATTATCCCTGAGTGGTTGACCTCAGTTCTGAATTACATTTAACAAAGATCCTTGAGGGACCAATCCTTAAGTCAAAGGAGCGGGTCCCTGTGATTGTTATTTATGGTAGATGGGCATGCTAGAGCAGGAAAGAGTTTGAGCCCGTAACTCTTTCTCCCCCTTCTTAAACCATAGGCCTTAGACAGCAATGACACTGGGATGCAAACCAGCTGGGTTATCTTTTCCCTGTGAGATCAGATTTTACAACCAGGTCCAAAGGATCATTTTATTTCAAGAAACAGATACTCACTCAAGCTGGCTTTGGCAAGAAGGAATTTATTGGATGGATACAGGAAAATCTCATGAATCCTATTTTTAAAAGGGCAGCTGGCCATCATGGGAACTGGAAAGTCACTGGTCAGCTCTTTTATTTGTCTTTTCATTTTGGGGACCATTTGACCTCTTGTCACTGCTTCTCTTTCCAAGCCAATCCCATCCTCTCCCATGGACTGTGTTCCTCTTTAAGACTCCTTTTTTCTCTTCCTCTGAACTTCTGCAGATTTAATTCAGATTTTGCTATTTGTGATTCCAACTCCATATAGCATGGCAGTTCCCAGGTCTGCATGGTGGGCTATGATTTCCATGCCTGTTATGGTTTGAATGTGACGCGTCCACCAAAATCTCACTTGTGACAACACAGGAAGGCTGAAGTGAAATGATTGGGTTATGAGAGCCTTAATTCAATCAGTGGGTTAATCCCATAGGGATTCATTGGCAACTGCAGGCTGGTAGGGTGTGGCTGGAGGAGGCAGGTCATTGGGGACGTGCCTTTGAGGTGTATATTTTATATCTGGCATGGAGATCTTTCTGCTTGCACCATGATGTTCCACCTCACCTGGAGCTCGGAGTAATGGAGCCCACCTTCCACAAACTAAAACCTCTGAAACCATGAGCCCCAAGTAAACTTTCCCTCCTATACATGTTCTCATGTCAGGTCTTTCAGTCACAGCAGGAAAAAACCCTGACTAAAACAATGTTTTCTGAGAGAAAGACTGATTGGCTCAACTTGGGTCAAGTGACCATCCCAGGCCAATCAGCCTCAGCAGCAGGACAGGGGAACTGAAATCAAGAACACTGCTCAGGCCCAAAGCCTTCCATCTGAACTACTTGGAGCATTCTGAAGTAAGGAAAGGCAAAAGCTACCCACACGTGGCCTTTTCCTTTCTGACCCACAAGGGATGGAGCCTGCCTCTCCAGCACAAGGACCAAATATGAGTTTGGGGCAATGGTTCCCTGCCCAGCAGGCCAGCAGATGTACTTTGCTGTCCTGAGGAAGAGTCTTCTACCTCACCCCACCCCACTGGAGAAGTGCCCTAGAGGAGCTAATTCCAATGAGGGCTGGAAGAGTGGCAGAAACTAAGGGTGGCAAGTCCCAGCTCACTGAGAGCAAGTAAAATATAGCAGCCCACACCCAGACCTCCAAGCTGAGAGGGGCCTGCAGGAGTGAAGGGCTACCATGGCAGGCCCCTTCCTTCCCCACCTGCCTATCATTTTCTAAGTCACACCCCTAGATAGCAGGTCACCCAGGAAGGAATACCATCCCGTCTTCACTTGTCCTAGTAGAAGGAGAAAAAGCTGAGAGAGTCAATGGAACTCCTTTCCCCAAACACTTCTTTGCCTGTGCCAGAGTTCTGTTCTCCAGCCACACTGTGCACCTCCAGTTATGCCTCATTAATCAAGCGAATGTCCAAGCAGACAGGGAGGACCTGGAGTATAAGGTGTCTAAGAAGTGATCGGAAAAGAAACACAATCCTGCAGGAATGCAGACACATAAATTATAAAACATAATTCGTGATTCTATTCATCCTTTCATCATGTCAACACTAAAAACTTCATAGAAAGTAGAAATGAGCAGCAAAGAGATCCCAGAATGGTCTACCATGATCAAGGCTTACTAGCAACTTCTAATAGTAAAGGGTGGGGTATCATAATGCATGTGTGGATGTGCGTGTGTGTGTGTGCGTGTGCGCGCATTTGTGCAGGAAGGGGAAGAGGGCAATATTGTGATATGTTCAAGTACTGCCTGAAATTCTATCATGTGCCCCTCTTGGGGCTGAGACAGAGAGTAAGGTTTGGGCTTATGCACACCACCCAAATTTTTTCAAGACCTTCAGTAAGTGATTATTCGCTTCTTTTTCAGGTCTAACAGAAGCTATTCTGTAGCTAACCTTCCAGGTTCCCATATCAGTATTCTATGTTGTTTACCTTTCAGACTGGTGGGATTTTCAGATAGGAGTCCAAAGCCACCTCTGACAATGAGTGTTTCTCAGAAAACACGATCAGAGCTGAGATCTGAGAAAACCTGATTCATTGCTTTGGCAAACAATTCTTCAATCTCACATTGCCCCAAATACACCATCATGCCTTGGGGGCCTGACTTAGGGGGTTGATGGGTTTGAGTTGTGATCCACACAGCGGCCTGCCTGCATTCCAGCTTCCTAAGTCCCAAAGGCTCCTGGTGGCAAAGCGAGGCTTTTGAAACGTGAACATCACAACAGCCCCCAGCTCTACCCCCATCCAGAGGTTAGCACCCTTCAGGGGTTTCCCCTGGGCCTGTGGAATAGAGACAAGGAATGATCCGGTGCTAGTTGTGGCTGAAGGGACCCCCATCCCTCACCAAGTCTGCCCCAACTAACAGTGCTGCAGGCTCATGACTGCCTGCACGCTCCCTCCTGTCACCACCAGACCCTTCCCCCAAAGTTCCCTCCTCTTGGAATGCTCCTTCCCTCGCCCTCCGTCCTTCGGCTCACACCTACTTCTGTTTCACCCATCAGCTCAACCAGGACTTCCTAGCTGAAGTCTTCCCAGATGTAGGAGTTACTCACTCCTTTTAAAGCTCTCAGAGCACTAAATCCCTCTCCCTCCTCCCATGTTTGGGGGGTTTCACTGAATTTGTGTGATTGGATTGCACCAGAGGTCTAGTGACTTGGGAATATGAACCAAGATTTTCTTGTTCACTGCTCTCCGCAGTGCTAGTATCGATACCTAATGCACAATAGATGCCCAACAAATGTTTGTTGAATGAATGCTAGAATAGAGGAAGGAACGGTCAAATGGTGACTTCTCCACCGAGCACAGTGACAAGCTCTAGACCAATGGAAATATAAAAGGAGACACACCGTACATCTTCTAGGAAGCACATTTTTAAAGTTAAAACGAAAAGATGAAATCAATTTCAATAATAGAATTTCAATGCCTATACATCTGTGTATGTTTTTCCATAACTTTATCATTTAAACATGTAGCCAATTTAAGAAGTATACATTTTACCTTTTTCATATGAAGTCTTCAATATCTGATGTGTATTTTAGATTTAGCAGCACTTCTCAGTTCTGCCTGGCTACTCTTTAAACATTCAACAGACACGAGCCACTGATGGCCGGCCTCCACTCTGAACAGAAAGCTCCAAACTGATGGACAACCTTTGCCACAAAGTCAGTGGTGACTCCAAAAATAGGTGATGGCTTTACCTTTGGATATTTCACAGTGGTTGGACCTCCAGGAGGCAAAACTGGCCTGGAGTATTTTTTTGTAGACTTCATGGGCCATATGAATTTGCATTTTTAAATGTTTGTGAGGGGAAATCCCAAAACAATACTATTTCATGACACATGAAAATTAATGATATTCAACTTTCAGTGTCCATCAATAGGTTTGTTGAAATGAAACCACGCCCATTCATTTACATATAGCTTATGGCCACCTTGTGAGGCAACAGCAAAGTTAAGTTGTACCTGTCTCTTTCAAAGGTCAAATTGCTTTCTAGCAGGCCCGTTACAGATAAAGCCTGAAAACACTTATGCTTAGGGATGTCAGACAAAATGTAAGATGCTGTTAAACTTTTATATATAAAAAGAAGTAATTTTTAGTATATCTTAAATGTTGCATGGAATACTCTTAAATTATAGACATGTGTACTCTATGTCTGAATTTTAACTAGGTGTCTTGTATTATTTGTAAAGCTGGTAACCCTACCTGGGCTGGAATATGGTCAGCAAAGACGCAGCATCTCATTAGCCCAGAAAAGAAAGAGATACTAATTAAATAAAGAAATCTTTAATCCCTTCAAATCAACAGTGATCATTTAATTTAGAGCTCAGTTCAAGGGCACTTGGAAAGATGAAGACTTATTAAATAGTTGGGGACAATGATTTGAATTTTATTGTACCAATGTTTAATAAGATGAACCCGATCAAGCCTAAGTTGAAAAAAAATTCCCCTACAAGAAGATTTCTTGCTTTATATTAAAATATTTAGAAATATATTCTAGATACATGTTTTCAAGTGCGCATGCTTAGACTTCGTTATTAGCTTTTCATACTTTTTCTACTCAACTTCGTATATTTTAAGATGGGAATGAGCATCAGGAGCGGAAATCCAATTTATAACATTTACACAAAGAATAAAGGGGTCCACTTAAAGAGCTCCACTCTCAAATACCCTCCTGGAATAAATTCAACCAAAGTCAAGGATCTCTTGCAGAAATAATTTTGCCTTCTTCATTTCATGGAAGGCTATCCTTGCAGTTGCCTGGAGAAGCTGAAAAGAAATGTTCCCTTCAGCCGAACACGAGTAGGCTTCTGCAAGGCACAGGTAAGCTTTCTAGACCGTCGGGGACCTGGGCGTTAATATTTGATGCGCTCCTCTCATCGTCTCTGTTTGTGTAATTTGTCAACGCCCAACAGGTCCTCTGCCAGCTATGCATTAAAACTATTTTCAAAATATGTCATTGTCAGCCTTTGGCACGCTCATTACTTATTAAGATAAGAGGCCGGATGAGGCAGGCAGGAGGTGGCTTGCTTACTTAAATACATTTGACAACTGCGGGGGAATCAGGTGATCCAGAGGGCCTTCAAGGGCCCTACCATTCCTCTTTGGGCAAATGGAGAAGCTGAGGCTCAGAGAGGGAAAAGGACTTGCCCCAGGTCCCAGAGAAGTTTTCTGACAGAACTGGAAACAACCCACATTCCTAAGCTCTCAGTTCATTTGTTCCATCACCACTGTAACATTCTCCTGTGTGTACCATTTTAAAAATATTAGACATTATTCTATTATTCCTAAATATTAATTTAATAAAAGTCTAATATTCTTTTTTATTTTTTTTGGTACAAGGGATTGAATCCAGGAGTATTTAACCACTGAGCCACAGTCTCAACCGTTTTTTATGTTTTTATTTTGAGATAAGGTCTTGTTAAGTTGCTTAGGGCCTTGCTAAATTACTGAGGCTGGCTTTGAACTGAGTCACTCAGATTACAGTTGTGAGGTACAATACCCTGCTAATATTCTGATATTCTCAGATATTTCTTTGAAAAAGGGATCATTCATATGGGCAATTATGACAGCATTTCCCTAGTAATAAATACATACCTCTTGTGGTACTTGGGATGATTTAAGTTGTAATATAAATAAACTTTTAAGAGCTGGGCACAGTGGCACAAACCTATAACCCCAGCAGCTTGAGAGGCTGGGACATGAGGTTCACAAGTTCAAAGCCAATCTCAGTAACTTAGTGAGATCTTAAGCAACTTAGTGAGACACTGTCTCAAAACAAAAAATAAAAAGACCTGAGGATGTGGCTCAGTGGTTAAGATTCCTTGGCTTCAATCCCCAGTACTAAAAAAATAAGTGAAAGAATAAACTCTTAAAAATCAAATGATTTGAGAATTGAAGGGAGGGATAATGGTGGGTAATTGGGGGGGCACTCCTGGGGGTAATTGTAATATCCAGAATCTATACACATTTTATATTATTTGTTAAAAACTTGTATGGTTGTTCAAAAATTTAAAAAAAAATTTATAAATCAAATGATTTTTAGTGCAATACAATGCGTATGTCAAAGTTATGATTTGGGGGGGATGTGCACCAAACCCAAATATCAATGCTTATTAAAACTAAGGCATCAATAAGGATCTAAATCAAAAATCAACTTAAATACAGTTATTGCACCTACACAATATCAATACTGAATATGTGTATATTATTTTTAATTGATTTTCAAAATCAACTTCAGTATTAATAAAAGCAAGCATTGGCATTCAGGACCAAATTTAAGCCACACACCCCTCTCATGATAGCACTGAAGGCTGCAGATACAGCCGAAATAATAAAGACAATATTAGGAGGACTAAGGGTTAGCTAAGTTATAATACGAAAGGAAATCTTAAGAACATAAATTTCAATAACAGTTAAAAGTGTATAATGGTAAGTTATAATTCTAAGTTAAAAGAATTAGAATAGCTATAAGCAAAAGGTCATGCATGAAAAACACAGGTTTAGATCGTCACCCTTGAATGCCTAATGAGCCTCAGCCTCTGCTTTCACACCTCATTTCCAAGGCCCTGGTGTATAACTTGTCCTCCACTCCCTATGACATAACTTGGTCTTAGGAAATAAAAGCCAAGTTGCTCAAAGTACCCATTGCCTGAGACATCTGCACTCAAACTGGTGGGGCCAGGAACCTGCTTCACTTAGATCAATGATACGAGGCATGAATGTCAGAAACTCCAGGCATCACCTAGGAATAGGGAAAGATGCCGGAGGGTCTCTCAAGCCTTCCGTTGTATGCCTCAATTCTCTCCACACCAGGCCAGTCCAAACAAAGCCAATCCATAATATGTTACCTGGATATTGCCCCTTGGTTAGGGATGGCACCCAAGGTAGTGTCAGAGCCACCATGTTTTCTTTGTACAGACCTCAAGACCAAGTAAGAACTTTTTCAGAGAAATAACGAATGGTTTGAAGCTATGTGGAAATGTCACTGGACGCTCCCTGGCCAGCAGCCACAGATTCATTTTAAGCATGCACAGTATGATCGGGACAACAATGCTTGGGTGCTCCATGAGGGAAAGGACCTGGTTTGCCTGATTTTCCACTGTATGCAAGCATGGAAGCACATTGAGGGCATGCTATAAAAATAAGTCCAAGCCAGGCACATAGTCACCGTGGTACACGCCTGTTAGTCCCAGCTACCTGCTAGGCAGAAACGAGAAGATTACAAATATGAGGCCAATCTGGGCAACTTAGCAAGAATCTGTCTCAAAATATAGAAGGACTGGAGATGAAGCTCAGTGTTAGAGCCCTTTCTAGCATGTTTGTTTACCAAAGGTTACCAGGTTCAATCCCCAGTCCCCCTCCACCCACACAAAATGTGTTCGATGAATGAATAAAGACTGAATGCTTGCTAATGCTTGTTTTGATTCATCCGTTAATGAGCTAGCTAATTGTTTAAGCCTCAAAATTGAGGTCAGTTCCACTCATCATACCCAACTCAAGCCACTCTAGGGAGGTACTGAAAATAATATAACCCTCAGGTTGTGCCTTTTGGGTTTGTCACCTGATTATTTTGCACTGCTTTCTTGTTTATTAAATGCTTTCCCATGGATCGTCACATGGGACTTGCCCCTATTAAAGGAGATATGACAGTGCCTACCACTGAACATTGATTACCCTGAATGTCAGACAAATCCAGTATCTTGTTCCAAGTCACTCAGGTAAGCAAATGTATAGGCAGGAGGAAGACTTGGACTTCTGTACTCTACATCCTGCTCTCTTCCTTGAATCCAGCACTCCTCCCTTTTCAATACCTTACAGGTATTTCATATTTCATTATGATACATCAAAAGGCAGGTGCTGCTCTAACAGGTCCAGAAAGGGACTGGAGATAACTGCTGCTCTAATGACCTCCTGGGTGATGCTAAGGCTGCTGGTCTGAGGACCAACTTTGAGTGGAGAGGCTGTAAGCTAGATCATGCTGTCTCAGTTGTCCCTGATGATGGACCCAGCCACTGAATCCTGGAGGAATAAGAATATGAAGTTTGATCCTTGATCGTGTTGGCAATCAAACCCAAAGTAAATTCACAAAATTAACTCTTACTGAGCTTAGCCACACCCACTGCGTTAGCAGGGGTCCTAACTCTCAGGATTTCTACCTCCAGAAACAGAGGGCCTTAGAATGGAAAGAATGTGGCACAAAGAGCCAGCTGATTTCAGCTTCAAATTGTAGCACTGCCAGTTCCAGCTGCCGTGTTGGAGGGTTTGGTGTTCCCTGAAGCTCTGAGTCTGTGGAAAGCTTATTTGGAAAGTGGAAGTGGCCTTGAGACCATCTGAACAGAGGGTAGTTAAGCTTAATGAGATGAGGTCTACTCATTCCTCCCAAAGCTCTTTTCCTGTTAACTTCAGTTGCTTCCATTTACCCCAGGAAAAATTAACCCTCAAGTGTACACAGCCCTGGGCAAAAAGTTTTGCAGGGCCTCTTTTCAGTTCATTTAATTTTTTAAAAAATGATTTACAAACTTTGCATGCTCCTTCGAGATGTACAGCACTCCCCCTTTATCAATGATTTCTCTTTCCCAGGTTTCAAATAATGATGGTCTGAAAACAGAAAATGAAAAATTCCAGAAATAAATGATTCATAAATTTTAAATCATCTTATTGCAACGTATTATTATAATTGTTCTACTTCATAATTGTTATTGTTGTTACTTTCTTACTGTGCCTAATTTATTAATTAAATTTGATCATAGATATGTATGTGCAGGAACAAGACATAGCAGAGCAAATCCAGGGCTCAGTACTACTCAAGCTTTCAGGCATCCACGGGGAGTCTTGGAATGTATTCCCCATGGGTAATGGGAGACTTCTGTAGTCATTTATTTAGAACGATTCAGAATGATGGATGGAGAAGAGGTATTTGTGCAGTTGTTTAGTATCAAACCAACGCATAAGAAGATTCCTCAGCTGTACCCAGGTGCCACCTCTTTCTGTTCACACTCGGAAAGCATCCCTCTGTGTTTTTATTGTCAAGAGCACCATTTCTGGTTAATCTCAAATCTCTACTGCAAGAAAAAGGTCACACCACTGTCATTCTTCACAGCACAGTGACTCCTTCCCATCCTGGTTGCATTGAAATAATCTAGATCTTTGCCCAGCCACTCTCTCCTAACACCAGCTATCTTTGCTGGTTACATCTTTCCCTTGTGTTCCGCACCCCTACCCGTTCAAGAATACTGCCTTCCAATGACCCTCTCAGATGTTGTTAATGATGACCACAAATGGAAATCTTGCCAGAAGTATGCAAACAAAACCTGCAATAACTAGTGTGTTAACTTCAATGTTCAAATCTCATGGGAAAAAGTAGAATAACACATCTTCCAACCATGTCTTCTCTGGAATTAGTAGATTATAATTGTCACATTTCCAAAATGTGGTTGCTGTCCCCTGCCTTCCACATCACTACCACTGAGAGGACAGATGCATTCATTCACCTCCTGTTGCTACTGCACAATATCAAAGATTGGGTAAATCATAAAGAAGAGGGGTGTTTTTGACTCTTAGTCCTGGTCCAGGGTCAATGAAAGCCACATGAAAAACTGAATCAACCTGATTCTCTCTTTTCCTTTTCCCTCTCTTCCTCTCCTTCTCTCTTTAAAATAAATTTTAAAAATAATAAAATAATGATGTAGTAAGTATCAGCCCACAGCTTTGTCTGTTTAATTATTTGAATTTATTATTCTTTTTTATGGAACAGATTTTTAGGACCCCCTAAAAGTTGAGATGAAACTAAAAGCTAGTGGTGCCAGGTGTCTCTTACTAGCTCAGAAGCAGATATTTTTTAATGAACACCAGAGCACTGAGGTAAAATTTGACAGCTATGGACCCCAATGCCCACCTTAACATGGGATTGACTTGTAGATGAAGCCCCCTAACTAGGATGGCCACCATGACAGATCCGGAGAGGTCCAACTAATGTAAAGTTGAACATCTGATTGGTGAAGGCTGCTGAGGGAGGACTCCAGTTTTCAAATCAACCATAAAGCAATGATAAATTTGGAAAAGCGCTGTCTCTTTTATCATTCTCTGAGCAGAGACAGCCCACTCTCTAGAGAGTGCTCTCTGCTTGAGCCTACTCAGCTCTTACTTTACTTTCACCTCTCTTTCACTTATAATAAAATTCTCCTGCATGACTTCTGGTGTCTGACTTTAAATTTTCTTTTCATTAGAACATAAGAACCAAGGGTTGGAGGTTCAGTTCCCTGCTTTTCCTGTGATAGTAGGAAGAAAACAAAGAGAAGCTGAGAAGAGAAAGGGAAAGGATTTTTTTTTTGAGGGAGACTATTTTGGAATATTCAGAAGAATAAAATAAGATGTTGGTCTGTTTTTAAAAGGGAATTTCCATGGAAATGGAGACTATTCCTGGGTCCATCAGCTTAGGCTGTAGAGGGTCATGTGGCCTGCACATTGGAGCAAAACACCAAAGAATGCTGGGAAACAGTCAGAACTGGACTCAACGCCCAGCTCTCACGCTTTGGGAAGGTCATTTTGCATTTTTCCATTAACAGAATGAGGATGATAATTATCTGTCCAACTCAGGTAAAGATAGGTTGCCTCATGCAGTCTGAGCACGAAATGAAGCATTACAAAAACAGCCCAAACATACCAGAAGACAGCTTTCTTCCTTACTGAAGGCTCCTCAAAAGATGGCCAGGAATTTCATTCATAAATTCATAAAATGCATAAACCTCTTCCCCAATCTTTTCTTTGTTATTCCTCCTAAAAGAACAGCTATATTCAACCTCTGGATTCTCTCCCTTCAAATCCCAACCCTCCTCCAAAACTCAACCTCTTTTCCTCTCTATTCTCTTCCCCCTTTCTCTCCTTTCTCCCTCCCTCTTCTCTCTCCATCCTTCCTCTTCCTACACATCTTTCTTCCCACCTTAGACACATTACCTTACAAAACAAAGTAGTCTGGTTCATTTCTCCAGTTCTCTGCCTCACTTGTGACCATGAACATCCCAAGAAGAGGGCGCTAATAAAGCTAATAAGGAGCCCTTCTCTGCAGTTGAAGAATGGGGAGGCAGGGAATATACCTACATTTAGCTTTGTCCTGAGGAGGTTGCTGTAGGCCTTTGGAAGGACAAATGAGATCATGTTATCATACACTCTACATCTGGAAGTGGTGTT
>PVKS010019487.1:0-38319 GCA_004027875.1 Aplodontia rufa | reverse complement strand
TTTTCAATTATGCTGAACGAACAGGCAAGTGGAAAGAGATTCCCTACATCCAAGCCTTTCCCTTTCTGCACTCTAAACTGGATCTCTGTAGGTCTTGTAACCTTCCTCAACTCTTACTTGCCTTGAAATCTTTACCCACCCCACCCCCATGGCCTCTCCCTCCACGCCATCTGACTTTGACCCTGCTGATGAACCCCCTCCTTACCATTAACCCCCTCCTCAACCTGCCCTGGACCCCAGACCAACCCCTACTCCTGCCTTGTCCCTGCCCTCCCCAATGCCAGCATCGCCCCTGCCTGGTCCTCCCACTGCTTGCTCCAGGTCTCTCAACCCTCCTCCTCTTCACATCCCATGTGTGAGATTACGGGTGCCCTCAACAACCAGTGTTGGTAAGGATGTGAAGAGATTGGCACCCATGTGCACTGTTGATGTAGATGTGAAATGGTACAGCCACAGTGGAATATGGTATGGCAGCTCCGTGAAAAAATTAGCAACAGAGTTATTGTATCATTCATCTATTCTATTTCTGGGTTTATTTGCAAAAGAATCAAAGCAGGGTCATTAAGAGAGATTTGGGGTTGGGGATTTAGCTCAGTGGCAGAGCGCTTGCCTAGCACTCACAAGGCCCCGAGTTCGGTCCTCAGCCCTGAAAAAAAAAAAAGATTTGAATGCCTCTCTTCATGGCAGTATTATCTGCAGGAGCCAAAAGATGGATAAATGGATAGACAAAGTATGATTTTATATGTATCTATACAACTATATCTATATAGGGACATGGATGTTTTAGTCAGGTTTTTAGCTGTTGTGACCAAAAGATCTGACAGGAAAGATATAGAGGAGAAAAAATTTATTTGGGTCTCCTGGTTTCAGAGGTCTCAGTCCATAGATGGCCAACTCCATTAGCTCTGGGCTCTACGTAAAGCAGAGCATCAAGACATACGGGTATAGTGGAGGAAAGCAGCTCAGGACATGACCAACAGGAAGCAGAAAGAACGTTCTGCTCACCAGAGACAAAATATTCACCCCAAAGGCACATGCCCAGAGACCCACCCTCTATAGCCACACCCTTCCTGTCTGTAGTTACCACCCAGTTACTCCACTCTAGTACGTAAATCCACAGGTTAAGGTAAGGCTCCCAGAACCCAGTCATTTCACCTTTAAACTTTCTTGCATTGTCTCAAACATGAGATTTTTGTGAAGCATCATACATCTAAATCATAACAATAGATACACAGATAGATATAATTCAGCCTTAAAAAGGCAAATGTTCTGACATGTGCTACAGTGTGGATGAACATTGAGAACATTATGCTCAAGGAAATAAGCCAATCTCAAAAGCAGAAAGACTTTATGATTGTATTTCCATGACATTCTTAGTCTAGTGAAATTCATAGTGACAGAGAGTAGAATGGTGGTTACCAGGGCTGTAGGGGAAAGGAATAGGGATTTATTGTTTAATGTGCACAGAACTTTTTGGAAGATGAAAAAATTCTGGATATGGGGAGTGGTGAAGGTTGCACAACAGTGTGAATGAACCATACCCTTAAAATGATTATAAGGATAAATTTTATGTTATCTATTTTATTGCAATTAAAATTCTGATATGTTAAGGATAAATAAAAAGAATACAAAGAACAGACATTTATAAGAGATATTTTAATCAGTGTATCAATCAAAGCAAAAGTAGCTTCTTCCACTTTTGGAAAAGGGGTGTCATTACAGCCTGTAAGGGGCAGAATTCATGTTCATGTCCACAAACAAGAATAGTTCTACTCTGCCATCAGTTATATATAGGGCACAGAATTGTAAAATAGTCCCAGAGAGTCAAAATCAGCCTAGAACAGTATGTTCTAGACAATATACAATTTTCCATCGAAGCACAAACTTTTCTTTACAAAGTAACTCTTAAAAAAGAATAGACCATGTTTGCTGTCTTTCCCATTTATGGTAGACTAAAAATACTCATAAATTATATGCCACTCCTTCCATCAAAAGATGCAAGCTCTTTATCCACCCCTTGAATCTGGACTGGCCTGGTCACTTGTTTTGATTGATAGAATGTGACAGAGTAACCTGATGCAAGCTCTGGTTGCATCTTACTCAACCTCTAGTCCTCATGCCTAGCCAAGGGTCTGACGTGAATAATAAAGCATTTAAGAGCATCTTATCACAAGTATAAGTGTTTTCTTTTTGCTCATGTTTGATCTGCCTGCTGGTGCTGAATGTCAGAAAATACTCTCATCCACATGCTAATTCTAACTTCTTCTACGTGCAATTCTAGAACCTGGATCAAGTGTGAACCTTGTTACTGATTTTCTATTTCTTTGATTTTTCTCCAGTGGCATTATTTGTAAATTTATGCAGAAAACAAAACAAAAATCCTTACTTTAAATGATTGCTGAGTAAGAGAAAAAGAACGAATAAAGTTAATACAGGAATGAATAAAACAAACATAAGAACCTTTCAAGAATTCATTTAAAATGATATTTTCATAACTCAGATTTAAGTTAGTTTGTGAAACAGAAGCCACTTCGGAGCTAATTTTGTTTAGGTCCTACAATTTGACCTTGTGTGTTTTCCATCATAATTTGTTGTTTATGACAAAGATTGCATCAGGAAAGCCTAGATCATGCAACTTTGATTAAATTTAAAAATTGCTATAATTGGTGTATTAGGTTTCTCTAGAGGAACAGAATCATCTCCTTCTATTATATATATTATTGTTAAAGGGGACTTACTCCATTGACTTACATGATCAGGAACAAAATGGTCCCACAATGGCCATCTGCAGATTAGAGAACTGGAGGAACCAGTAGCTTTTCCATTCAAGAAGCCAGAGTCTTAGATGAAGAGGAACCCATGGTGCAGCCCCAGAGCAAGACTGAAGGCCTGCAAACTCCCTGGAGAACTGCTGGTCAGAGTCTACTTTGAAAGAGTGAAGGGGCCAAAGATCAATATCCTCTAGGCAATGGCAACAGCGACCCAAGTACTTGCTAGAGAGGTATGGAGCTCGTGTCTGCAGTTGGCTTCTTCCTTTCCTCTTTTCTTCCATCCACAGCCCCAGTCTATTGGACAGTGCCACCCTCAGTTTGCTGTCCCACATGCCAGTCACCTCTGGAAACACCCTCTTTGGCACAACATTAAGAGAGAGGTTTCTTAATTTTAGGCATCTCTTAATCCAATCAAGTTGACAATCCAGATTAAACTTCACAATCAAGGAAAAGAGAGAGACGCTGAGTCTACCAAATGAAGTTAAATGCTTTTCTCTTTTAACTAGGAAAAAAACTACATTCTTTTAAAAATATTTTTATTAAGGAATTGAGATATTGTGCAATCATAAATGCATTTAAAGTAATAATATGATATGCATATACTCAAACCAGAATTACCCCCTAGTTCCCTCCCTATTCTCCCTCTCCCCTCCCCCACTTCCCTAGTCTCCCTCCCCACTACATATCTATGATTGCCCTAGATTATGTGTTGCTGTGCCTTCATTGGGTCTAATACATGAGATTAACTATCTTTCACACAGGCCTGGGTTTAGCTCCAGCCTCCACAAATGAGTGAAAACATTCGACCCTTGACTCTGGGTTAGGCTAACTTTGCTCAACATGATTTCTTCCATCGCCATCCATTTACCTTCAAAGGCTGCAATTTTGTTGTTTCTAATTGCTGAGTAGAACTCCATGGTATATATACCACAGTTTTTGGATCCATTTATCCAGTGAGGGGTATTTCAAACCCACAATTCTTTAACTGTCTGATATTTGATAAAAGGGGTAAAAATATAGCTTGGAGGAAAGACAGCCTATTCAACAAATGGGGCTGGAGAAATTGGACAGCCATGAGCTATATGCAGACAATTGAAATTAGATCCTTACCTCTCACTCTGCACAAAAATCACATAGAAATGGATCAAAGAATTAGGAATTAAACCAGCAACATTACAAATGATAGAAGAAAAAATAGGATCGATACTCTACCATACTGGAGTAGGCACCAATTTCCTTAACACGATACCCATAGTGCAAGAATTAAAGCCAAGAATCAATGAGTGGGATACAATTAAACTAAACATATATGGACACTTATATATGTAACAGGGAATTTCAGTGGAGTCAAGAGAGTGGGGAGTAGGCAAAGGAGGGGGAGATCCTGGATAAGGATTGGGTTCAAATGACATTGTCATTATATATGCATATATGAATGTGTAGCAATGAATCCCTTCAGTATGTAAGAATAAAGAATATGTTGGACAAATAAAATCACAGATGGGTGGGAAAGTGAAAATAATTGTTAGTTGATATAATATAGGAGTTGAAATTATGTTTTACTAAAATTTCTATTTTTTGCATAGCGGAAAGCTATGTACATTTTTATAATAAATATTTTTAGTTGCTACCAAAATATCAAGACTGATTTGGGAAACAGTTGTTCTTTCAATTTCTTTAAATGATTGTAATATTCATAGAAATGAGATTAAGATAAATTTCTCTGGATCAATTAGGGAAATCAAAACTAATTTAATCACAGGAGCTCTTACTTTATTTACTTTAATTTTTGCAACTATTAATTTACAAAGTAAATGACAAAAGAATAATTGATAAGATAATCAAGATTAGTCAATTTTCAAAACATTAATATACAGAATAACTCAAAATATTGAGAACTAACTAAAAATAAATATCTAAACAAAAAATTTTACTTTTTAAATGGAAAACCACTTATGAAATAATTATAATAAAATATATAATCTCTTCATGATATCAAGACAAGGACCTCAATCAATTACCTTTTGATATAAAAGAAAAGGAAATGTTGGCCTTGGGTATTTCATATAAATTCACATAAAACTAGAGCTTTTTAAAATGTTGGTCTCCAAGAAGTAGAAAATAGAATATTGGTTACCAGAGCTGGGAAGGGTGTGGAGGAGTGAGGGATGGCACCAGGAAGGACAATGGGTACAGGGTGCAGCTGGATAGGGGGAATAGCTTCCAAGGTTCTGTAGGCCAGTAGGATAACTATAGTTGAGAACAAGTGTATAGTCATGGAACTGCTGCAAAAGTAGACATGGAGCATTTATGTCACTGCAAATGCCTCTTCATGCCCCTTTACAGTCAATGTCCTCTCAGCCCAGTTCCTGATGACCAATCATGTGCCATCTGACGCTGCAGTTTTACCTTTCCTAAATGGTTACATGAATGGAATCCTATCAACTTAGTCTTTTGTGTCTGGTTTATTTTACTTAAGTCTTTGGAGATGTGTCTATGTTGCACATAGCTGCAGTTTGTTTCTTTTGATTGTTGTATAGTATTCTGTTGCACAGATATTTACCTATTGATGGGCTTCTGAATTTTTCCCATTTGTGGACACCATGAATAAAGCTGCTGTACAAGTCTTTGCAGGGACACATTTTTATTTTTTATTAAGTAGAACTGCTGGATAGCAAAAGTGTTTGTTTAACTTTATAAGAAACTTAGTTTCTCTCCCTCTCTGTCTCTGTGTGTGTGTGTTGGGGTGGGTGTGATTAAAGAGGGATGTCTTAGAACAAGAGAATCTTTTAAAAGAATCTGTGATAGAGAAATTTTTGAGGAGGGGAACTTCATCTCACCATTTCTAGTTAGCAAACTTCCTCTAGTAGGCCAAGATCTATGCAAACACATAAATGTGGACCACAGGGAAAGAGCCTTCTTTCCTTCCAAGACAAGTGCCTACAGAATTTTGAAGTGTTGCAAACATGTCTCTAAAGAGAATTAATGAGATTCCAGGTATGCAAATAAACCATTTTAGGACTACTCAAGCAATACAAGGGAATTTGTTATATAAGACATGATTGGGTATACCACAATGTTGGGAAGAAATGTGCATTTTATCATTCAAGGAAATATAATTTTCTTGTAAAATGTAATCCTTGTTCTTTTAGTCAAAAATGCATATGCCTTCATTCAAAACTTGGCAAAAGGAACTGAAGATGTCATAAGAAATTTAACAAGCATTTCATCCCATCAAGTAAAAGATATATATATATATATATATATATATATATATATATATATATACTGAAATAACTGCCTGATTGGTGATTTTTTAAAAAGATATTTCTGAAGAGCTGTGAATTTTATTTTCATATTTGTTTGACCCGAGTCTTCTAATTCTTTAACATAAACAACCTTCAGTTACTTCATGTAACATTTCAAAATGTGATCCAGACAGAGCTATATGTATTGGGATTTATTTCTGAATCCTTCAATCCATAGAGCCATGTTTTTCTCCATGTGATAACTCTTCTGCTTACTCCTGCATTGACTGTCCTACCAAACAGTACTGAGGGGATAGCAGGCTATAGAAAATAATATTCAGGATTTTTTAGGTACATTTATGGGGTTTGGCTTTGGTGAATTTGCCCCTAATTTTATTTGTTAAAATTCCAAGTATCTTTATTTTATGTCTCATAAATAGATGGCTGGCAGATGGTAATTGCAAGAAAGAAAATGAAGTGCTTTTTTCCAAGCCACTCACTGCTATAGTCCACTGCTATGGTTTGGATCCAAAATGTCCCCCTCTCACCCTGGTCATGGGCTGCAATCATGGTCCCCAATGTGGCAAGATTCTGAGGTGGGGCTTTCAGGCAATGATTGGATTGTGAGGGCTGAAACTCCATCAGTGGATTAGTCCATTTGATGGATTAATAATTGAAATGGACTATTGGGTGGTAACTGTAGGCATGTGGGCATGGCTGGAGGAAGTAGGTGTCAGGGATGTGCCGTTAAGGATTATATTTTTTCCCTGGCTTCCCTTCCTTTTCCCTCTCATCCCTCCCCTTCCCACTCCTCTCCTTTCCTCTTCTCTTTCCCCCCATCCCTTCCCAGCTGCCATAAACTGAGAAACTTCCCTCCACCATGCCCTTCTGTGCAGGTTTAGCGTTGTACGGTTGTGGGGGCGATATTCACATTTGTAGTTGTTATGAGCATCTGTCTTTGTAAAGGCCATTTTCTAGCAGATGTTGGCACATTGTCTTGAGAAAGTGTCAAAGTCTCCTAATTTTTGCAAAGATGCTTTTGGGTTAGTTTAAGTATTGTCTGAATATCCGTAGAGAATTCTGTTATCACTACATACTTGTCTTGTGTACCTTGCACAAAATATAATATTCCTGGACATCAGACTACTCATCTGCAAAATGGTTAATACATCTAAGTGTAAAAGTGGTTGTATTAAATTATATATGGAAAGTACTTATCCTAGCAGCACTAAATGGCAGATATTATCATTATAAGTAATGTTACATTCTGATGATTTAAGCTAGTGAACTAATACTCTTTTTCATACTAACTCTATAAAAATTTTTTAAAATGTGTTTTTTGTATAGAACTACTAATTGAAATCTGATGAAAAATAGAAATGATAGTTTATAAAAAAATTTCCAACATGAACTTTTTATGTTCATTGTGAGATATTTTGAATTTTATATTCATTGAGAGATTTTGAATTTCAAAATGTGATTATTAAATCCATGCCTGAGTTTCAAGTATGTTCTTTATTCAGCTAATTAAAAAATATTATCATCTTATAGTAGCTAAATGTTGCATTCCCTTTATTAGAAAGTGTGCTTTCAAATAAAAATTATTATGGTTATCTAATGTCTTTAGTGTGCAGGGCATTTCTATAGTCTGTAGAAATTAATTTTCTGTAAACTCAGCAAGTTTTGTTACTAGTGTCTACTGTCTATAAAAGACCACTTGGCTGAGCAAAGGAAACAATTTCTTCAGTTGTTCCAGCCCACCCAACCCTGATGGCATTTGCCTATGAGTTGATCCCCAAACCCTGACCACACTTGACTTGGCCAGTTGGAATGTGAACCGAACTGGGATCATCAGATTCAATCTCTTGATTAAACTCAGAGCCCCAGAGACTGACTGAGATAGCAGTGGACAGTGTGCCTGTTAGTTACAGAGAATTTCAGACAGGAAACTAAGCTCACTTGAAAGTTGCTCTTAAATAAAATAACCATGTTGCGGACAGTGTTGTGTAAAAGCAGAGAAGTTGCTGGTAGTGGGGATAAAATTACCTTGAGAGTTTTTCATTTTTGTTGGGCACGAAGATGCATGCCTGTATTCCCAGCAATTTGAGAGGCTGAGGCAGGAGGATCCCATGTTTAAAGCCAGGCTCAGAAGCTTAGTGACACCATGTCTGAAAATGAAAAATAAAAAAGGCTGGAGATGTGGCTCAGTGGTTAAGTACCACTGGGTTCAATCCCCAGTACCAAAAGACAAAGGAAAAAAAAAAAGAGAGAATCTTTCATCCCCCCCCCCGCCCAGGGCCTAAATATTTTTTCTGTGTTTAGCAACTCTAACCTTTACTGAGATGGTCTGAGCAGATTTCTATTACTTTCAATTGAAGGGTCCTAAGATATTTGTCTTGCACCAAGGAAAATTTAAAAATATTTCTTGACTAAAAATCAAAAGCTTTTTGTGAGCAGTGATCCTTCTAGTGAAACAAACACTCACACACACCTTTCTAAATACCTTCTGGAAAATGAGTCTCAGTTAAAATCTTTCCAATAGCTTCTGGTTCTCCCCAGCATGAAATTTGGAACCTCATTAGTGACAATTTTAATCATTTTAAATGCTTAATTGTGATTAAGTCCCCTTTGAATAAGGGACTGGAGAATAGTGTGAAGGTGCTCACATTTGAAATCACCATGAGCAGAAGCACCTAGAGTAGGTCTTGTGCGGTGACAGGGGTAAAATGTGAGATAAAGGTTCATGATTTTGCTGAGCAGGAAGACTAATGTGACATCTTTTCTTTTTTTTTTTTTAAATCCTGTGAAAACTGAAAATTTAGAACTAACAATTCTCTTCTGGCTTACATTATACTTTGTGGGATTCTGCATAGTTCTCCCTCCCCTCTTCTTTATTAATTATTAATGAAGTGGTTGGTCAGATTCAGTAGTGTAACAATACAGAAAATTCCATCTCCATATGGGAACCTACATTGCTGTCCTTGTGGGAAATTTTCTAAGGTTAAACCTTGATTATGGAAATAATAAAATGAGGACTCTTGTATAACAAAGCGTTAGACACTGGAAGAAGGCTGCAGCCTGGAAAGAAAGCAGATCTTTGGCACTTCTTGAAATTCAAGTTGAAAACCACTGGCTGCCATGATAGATAGTGTTTGTTACTCGCTGTCTTTGATCAGAACCATAGATCATAAAGGCTCTGTGCTGGGAGGTCATTTGATTACCCTGTGCCTGTTGATACTCATTTGTTCCTGTGAAAGGAATTATGAATTGCACATGTAGCGATCGTTCAACCTAACCCCAAACGCAGCTAACACTGGTTAAAAGAGAGCAGCTGTTTGACATCTGCCTCCAAATTTACTGAGGCAGGAAGCAGGACTCCGAGTGTCCAACTGAACAGCCAAGCAGTCTGTTCTTGTGGTTTGGGTTATAGTATGCTCTGCCTTGATTGCCATAAAACAGCCTCGTTTTGTAGGAGTCCTTTGCCAGTTGCTTTCTAGCCAGTCTCATGGTAATGGGAATTTATTTATTTATTTATTTTTGTGGTAGTGGAGATTGAAACCAGTTGCGCTCTACCACTGAGCTACATCCCCATCCCTTTTTTTTTTTTTTGCGTCTTCATTTCAAGACAGGGTCTCACCAAGTTGCTGAGGCTGGACTTAAACTTGCCCATCCTCCTTCCTCAGCCTCCCGAGTAGCTGGGTAACAGGTGTGTGTAACATAGCTGGGATTTTATTTTTAATGGAAGTTCCAGACCACAGAATTTTATGAATTATGTTTTTATACTTTGTTTTTTTTTTGTGTGTGTGTACATGAGAAGAGGGAGGACAGAAGGAAATTTGGGGGACAAAGCAAAAATTTTTCATACAAAGATTACTGAAAGATGAATAAATGTATAGAATGCTTTGGGGAGAAGAAAAATAATGGATTCAACATTGTTATAAAGTGAGAAACTGTTGAAGACAGACGCAAGCATGGGACAATTAAATGGAGATGGATTCTATGTACTTCATTAAAACAATAATGAGAAAATAATGCACTATTTGGAGACAAAAATTAATGCTTTTAAAGCCAAGACCGTGCGTGTAGCATGATTGGATTCCCTAAAAGCATTTCAATAACGAAGCCTTATTAATTTACATTGCAAACTATTATTAATTTAACTAATTTAGCTTGGGGGCAAAGCATTGGAACACAGGAATTTTAATGAAAGGCAACATATATCTTCCAAATGCAGAGCAATCCACATTCCTGTTAGAGGGCTCCTGTAAACGCTAAGAAAAGATCAACCCCAGCGAGATTAATATTTATGTACCAATTATGCTCCCTAAAGTGCTTGATCTAAATCTGCCCTTTAAATCATTTGACCAACACCCTAAAATTCTGCAGTCTTATTTAAAACTGTAATTTGTATAGTAACGCATTGTGTAGAGTACAGAGTGAAGCATAAATTCGTACTATATAAAGTTGTATTTAGTGGAAGTAAATTATAGAGTTATTACCCCAGTTCAATAGTACATACCAACAGGCAGAAAAATAATAATTGTAAAGGTGAAAGAGAAAAGATAACTTGTTATTTGTTCAAGGTCATTGAATAGGTGGGTGGTTAAAGTTATTCTTTTATCTCTCCTTGATTCCCTAAGAGGGCTATTGTGCTCAGGCTTCAGCATGAAGCTACCCTAGATGGGCCTCATCTTACACTTGAGCAATCTTTTTGCTTCTCATAGTCATAGGACACTGATTACAATTTCCTACTAGATATATTAAGAGGTTAGTTTTATTTCGGTTTTTCTAGATCCACAAGTATATTAAAATATAACAGAGGTGTGTTCATCTGATAGTCACTACAGATAAAATATATAACTACAGTAATTAAAGATGCAGATTTACATAAGTTAAGAGTATGAATAAGGGGAAGAGAATATACTCTGTGATTTTTTTTTAAATGAAAAAAAATGAACAAGAACTAAGGAAAGAAAAAGAGAGCAAGCAAGCAAATAAGCAAGCTCAAAGTCATGCCAAAGAGTGAAAACAAATTTATCTTGCTGGTTAAAAATTAACAGGTATCATAAACCCAATGACAATTTTCTTTGATAATGTATCAACTCAAGCCCAATAAAAGTAGTTGGCCAAGTCATGCTTCTGCTTTTTTTCCACCCTTTTATGTAATGCCTTTCTTTCATTGTGATGGTGTTACCTGTAGTCAAAAAAATTTATGGCTAAATAAACTAATTAATGTTAACCACTATTTTGTCATGTGAAGGTTGAGGACTGTAAATAAACATCAAAAGAAGCAATTGTTCTTTAGATGACGTCTGTTTATAATAAGAGGCAAGAATTATGCAATGCATTTCAAATAGAAGATGGTTTTATTACCACCATCCCATGTAACCTTAGTTACTTCTAGGAGCAGTGCAAAGTTAGATAGCTGGGGAGAAGTAGTCTATGAAGGGTCTTAGAGGATGATCCGTTCTGAGCTTCCATTTCAAATAAAAAAAACATGTTCCTGAAGATGTTGATCCATGTTTCACTGTAGTCAACATAGCCAACAGTGTTAGGCATAACCGGGATTTAGAATAAAATGAAAAACTTCACACTCACACTTGAAATCAGGGAATTCTATAGAAAATTCCTATAGTCACTTCTAACTTGAATATATTCTGTGACATTGCTAAAATTTTTAATGGCATGTTTGCTTATATTTTATTGTTAGTTTTGCCAGATAATTGATTTATGTAATAGCTAAGTTTTAGTTTGAATATGTATTATTTTTTTTAAAGAGGGAAGGACAGTGAGAGAGAGACTTAGAGAATCAGTTTTTATTGAGTTTTTCACGTGACTTTCGTTGCTCCGACACTTGGTTGTGTATGTGGGTGCTGGGGTTTGAACCCGTGTACTTGCACATGCCAGGCAAGCGCCGTAACTGCCGAGCCACCGTTCCAGCCCCTTGAATATGTGTTATTAAACATAAAATTTCCAGAAACTTTTGTTAAGGAAGGAATATGAGTATATATTTCTAACAGCATATCTATAATAGAAATTCTAAAATTAAAGGCAATTCAGGTTTCCTGTAGAAAAAATATATTTTGGAATCTAACTTTTTAATGATCTATAAGAACCAGCAGAAGTTAGCCACATATTTGGAACTGTTTATTCCTTTCCTTGGCAACTGAGACATTATTTACATTTTCACCCTTTATATAGCCATAAGCTTATAAATTTATATGACTCCTGCTTAGTCTATATTTTCTTAGTCATTTAAAACTGTTTTTTTCTAATAAAATTACAGTGATACCTCATTATCCATTCATGGAAGCATTTTAACCGTTTAAGGTGTTATTCTTAACTTATAGCACATAGCTCCCCGCTAAAAAGATGGACTGAAGAAATGTAACTTTTATAGGACAGGCATGATTATAAACATGCAATGATTTATTTTTGCTGTTATTTAGCTTTGGGGGTTTTATTCTTTTACTTTCATGGTATAAAAAAGATGTGGATATTCCATTGAGAGTCAGGATTAGTATGCTGGGTTCAACTCAGGGATCCCTGCATAGTGGTAATTATGTATGAGTTCTATGTTGTAGGATGAATTACATCCTCAAAATTGGTTTGCTGAGGAGTTAACCCCAGTACACCAAAATGTGATTATATTTGGAAATCAGATCTTTAAGGAGTTAATTAGGTTAAAATAAGGTCGTTGAGGTAGGTCATTGAGCTGGTCTTCCTTATGGGAAGAGGCAGGCTGGATACAGACATGTGCAGAGGGAAAGCGATGGGAAGATGCAGGAGGCCTTGAAGAAACCAACCCTGCTTCTCTGGGACTTCTGAACTAGGAGCAAATACATTTTTTATAGTTTAAATCACCTGTCTGTGGTCCTATGCAATGTCAGCCCTAGAAAATATGAATAAATAATAATATAGTGGCCTATGTTTGAAAATGTTTTCCAACGGAAGTCTACATTTTATTATTCTCTTGCCTGCTTTTTTGGTCTTCTGCTTTCTTGGTAACTCTCAAAATATCAACTGTGAACCACTACTGAAAATTGCTTGCACGTTAAGAATATTCATTTGCTGCAAATAATTAAAACCTTTGCGGTTATTTCAGTTTCTGCATTTCAGGCTGTCTTTGAGCTTTCTCCTGTGGAAAGATCATGTGACTGAGTTGAACCGGGGTTCTTTGTGAGGCTGTGTCCTGCACTAACTTCACCACTAGTCACTCTTCACCCCACCCTTAATCGAAGGAGAGTGGCGATACTTTATCAGGTAGCTGGGAGATTGAAATGAAATGCTGTGTGTGGAAAAATTACTTTGTAAACTTAGCAGTGTTAAACAAACACTAGTCATCGTAACCAGAAGTCTGACTTCCTGAGAAGTAATTGTTGGCAAGTAGGGATTTGTTGTACCAGGAAATTTATCATTAACCAATAACAAATTATTTAAAACACTGATAGCCATGGCTCCAGGTTGAATCAGGTCCTTAATATATGTAGTCATTTCCTAAAAGACATAATTTGACAAATCAAAGCTCTAAATTTAGTTACAGAAAAAAAGAAAAAACCCTGACTGTAGTTTCTTTGGAGTTTTTTTTTTTTAATTCTTTTTTCTTTCTTATGAAAGACATAGCTTTTTTTATGTTTCTCCAATAATTTCATGTGATAACCTACAATGGTCCATATGATCAAAATTTGTAAGTTCAAGTAGAATTCTCATTCTTAACAGAGGTTAGTTTAGATTTTATTTAATTTATTCCACCCCACCCCCTAGGTACCAGGGATTGAACTCAGGGCCCTTAACCACTGAGCAACATCCCCAGCCCTTTTTATATTTTATTTTGAGACAGGATCTTGCTAAGTTAGTTACACCCTCACTAAGTTGCTGAGGCTGGCTTTGAAGTTGCAATCCTCCTTCCTCAGCCTCCCGAGTTGCTGGGATTACAGGTGTGCACCACCACACCCAGCTCCTTTATTTAATTTCTTGACATGTAAATATTAGATATGACTCCAAAGTGAGTTTTTTGCATAGCATATCTCCCTTTTATCAGTCATACTTTATTTTATGAAGTAGTTTGAAAATAAATTAACTCCAAACTGTATGGTCAATGGTACCCAACTCTAAATGCAATTTTCTTAAGTGTGCTAATGTATATGACACTAACAGCTATCAGTTTGATGGTGGAGCAACCAAATGGTAGTTAACGCATCTAGTGTATTTACCAGTGTCTCAGGCACTTCACCAGTAATCATCTATTTGTAAGACATGATAAGATCCTTTGAAAATGGTTATGTGCTTCACGTTTAAATTAGTTTTTGTTCTAATAACCTTTCAACTCATTACAATCGACTGCTTTTCCATGTTAATTTCATTTACCTGTAACTAATTTTAGATCTCCCTGCATCTCAGTATATTTTAAACTCCCTCAATGAACACAGATGATTGGATGAGATGCTGATTCTTTTAAAAGGCCCAAACTTTAAAAATCATTATTATTTTATATAGAAACCAATGGCCTCTTTGATTATTAGTTAAGGTTGGATGGACAAATTCACAGCCAAAGTTTCAAGTTGGATTTATTTGGGTGATAGTCAGATTTGAGGTTTCTGAGTCCTGTTTTAGAATCTGAAATATCAGAAGTAGTAGGTATCTATTTTCTTTTCTTTCCTACCTTTTCTGTGTGTGATAAAATATACATAAAATGTACCTTATAACCATATCCTTCTTGCTGTATTTTTTTTTCAATTTTCCTGTACTTTTAGAAACCACCTAAATGACAGACGTGATCTACATTCTACACCAGTTAAGGTCCCGGAAGTGCTACTGTAAAGCTCATTCTTCCTTTCTTTATGCTTCCGTGAGATCTGCAAGATCATACAGAGTACCTCAGCTAGGACTCTGGCTTCGATCACTCCATTCCAAATTCAGCCAAAATATTGCTGCATGCTCCAAACAGATGTTTCTCTTTTAGGTTTTTGCTCTGCTTGAAGACCACTTTTCCTCCCCTAGAGGAAATATGAACATGGTCGTAAACTGAAAAGCTGCTTCTGAGCATCCAGGAATGCACCCAGGAGGAGTGGCTACAGCAGTAGCAGGGAGCAAAGGGGGAGAAACATTTCCTGAAGTGCACCCCTCTTGTTATCGTTTTCTTTCTCTTTCTTATTGCCACTTCATATTTCAGAAGTCACATCACATGCCACAAGAGTGCTTATTTTTATTTACCTTTAAAATGCTTAGTGGCTAGTATCTGGTAGGTATCAGTACAACTAAGCCTAAGACCAGGGCAAGGATCCTCTGCAGACGGTGCACTCTACTGTGCTTCTTCTAAACTGTGCTGGAGAAGACAGATTTCGGATTCTCCATCTTGAAAATTTAGTAAGACCTTTCATAACAAGGAAAGAGGTACTCGTAAAGAGACCAATATTCTTCCGAAAAGAATACAAAAAGACCTGTCTCTTGGTTCAAAGAGTGGAATGCAATACAGAAAAAACAAAACATAACTGTTTTTTTGCCTCTGTGTTACGCTTTCCATGAAAGATTAGGCACTCCCCCCCTCCCCCTGGAAACAGCTATATGCAGATGTGAGTTCCTATTTGAGGATGGTAGTAGCATTAGTAGTATTTTTATGGCATGTGCAAATCCACTTTATAGGCATGTTTTTTCCCATTCAGGATAATGTTGCCATATATATGCCTGAAAAATATTAATGTCTCTACCTCTACTGACTCAGTGAACTAGAAAAACTCTATCTACCAGTGTGAATAGAGGAAAGGGGAAATGGGAATTTCATAATTTAGCCAACTGTGACTGAGCACACTACTGAAACAAATACAAGAAACCATTTGTATCTCATTTAGAAAACTTTCCCAGACTGAAAATCAAAGAATGTCTTTATAGAAGTTTGATGTCATTATAGATGTTTGTAAGGTAAAAATGAAATCTTTTTTGCCTGGCCAACAGAGCCCTTTATTTACTTTTATTTTTGTGATCAATTCAAGGAACATTTCCAAAATTTTCACCAAATTTATAATGATTTTTCTCAATGGCACATACATTCAAGACTCTAGATTTATTTTCAGGTCCTCTTGGTGGCTAAACATCCAGTTTAAATTGTGAACAAAAATGAATGAAATTCAGGAATTCAATAGTTAGGAATTCCATGATTTTCTATTTCATGAAAAAGTATGGATCTATATAGATAGAACAGGCAAGTCAGAAAAAAATCAATTTTTTTAGATCTTATTTGGCAGAAGTAAAATGAGAATTCTGAACCCACAATTTTTCTGCTCAATGGAAAGGTAGCAGTAAGATTAAATGCACAGAATTCAGTATGTATTAGATTTGACTTCCTCTTCTTCTAAAATACCACCTCATTTAAAATCTAACAGGTACATGCTAGACAGATAATTCATGTTTGAAATCATAGACTAGAAACGAGACAGAAAAAGAGATGCATTGTCATAAAAAGGTGGTTAAGGAAATACTTCCATTACTCAGGCCATCAGTCAATTATTAATCAGTTAACACAGACATTAAGCAAATATTTAAATTGCCTGCTGTGGTGTCAGGACATATAGGTAAGCAGGTGATATTTTTGCCTTTGACTAGTATATACAAAGCCCCACTAAGCCATTCAGTAATATTTTCTCCTCCAAGCCTTATAACCATGTTGCGAAGAAAGGATCGTTGTACCTTTTCACAAATGAGGAGCCCAAGGTTTGCTCAAGTTAAGTGGGTGATATTCACCTAAGCCAGCATTACACTTGAAACTGATGTGAATGCAAAAAATGCTGAACCAACGGAGGCCTTCAAAATCATCTCAGCTTCAAAGTCACACTTTCCTTTTCCATCTCTTTCATTTTCTTAAGTGAATTGCTAAGCCTTATTACTGGCATTTTTAGAGATTCATCATAATGCAGAGGCTAACACGACAGGCTCTGAGCATGGCTCACTGGGTCAAACTGGAACTATAGGCAAGTTATTCAACTCTTGATGCCTCTCCTTCCTGTCTGCATCTGTCAAATAATATTTGAATGAAGAGTGAATAAGCAAATATGGTAATAATTAAATGCACATACTTTGGAGTTAGACTTCTTGGGTTTTGATTCTAAATTCTATCAACAATTACCTGAGTGTTTCCAAAAGTCACTTTAGTCTCAGAATACAATGCTACATCTGTTATTCAAACACACACACACACACATTCTCTCTCTCTACTATGGTTTGGATATGGTTTGAGGGTCCCCTAAGTCTTCATGTGTTGAAATTTAATAGCCATTGTGAGATATGAAGAGGGAGGAAGCTGAATCTGTCTGTGGTGTTTAGGGATGGGGCCTTTAGGAAATGCCCCTCTTTGTAACAACATAGCCACTCTGTGGTATTGTATTATTAGCGATAAAAAATGGACTAATGAACACAGAGACTGCCTCCAACTTCAGTGGTTTGTCTTAACAATTCTTTATATTCTATGATGATGTAAAAGCAATATGCTTCAGTAGAAACCGAACTTCCACATTTTGAAGTTTGTTCTTTTCCTGGGCTAGTAATATGTGCTATGATGCTCTCTCCATGTTGGGCAGCCCCAGCACAAGCCCTGTTTCCTCCCACTCAGCCACGTGGGCATGAGGGCAGACAACCAACACCCCACAGAGTCCTGTGCGCTGAGCTATGCTGTTCTGCAGGTTGGATGTGAAATGAATTTTTCACCTATGTATTTTTAACTTAGGATGGGGTTATCAGGATGTAAGCCCCTCGGGGCAGGAGAGCTGAGGACCTTGCCTACTTTATACAGAGGTAATGCTGGAATTAGGTCTCTAATTTTAGCTATACCTTCTGTATTGCTCCATGATGCTCTAGAAATTGTTTCAATGTCAATGTTGACTGGATATGCCAGTGGATAAACCTTGAATCTACTCCAGCCTGATGTTGTATCATATTCACAATCCATGGTTGGTGAGACCAGTATTTCTAGGTTCCCACTGTTTGGCATAGGGAGTAGGTAAACTCTTGCAGTGATGTAGAGATAGAAGCAAATACCACTGAGCTGGCCATGTTCCCACTGACAGTTTAATTATGCTTATCAACTTAGACAACACCCACCTCCCAGAAGTCACAACTGGTTTTTAAAATTTTATTCAGAAATTTATTTGTTGAGCAATCAGACAAGCTTCTAACAAAATAATATAATATATATATAAATTCTGAATATTAGATTTACCCCCAAGAGCCCCACCCAATTACCCACCCTTATCCCTCACCCCCTCCTTCCAAATACATCTCTACAAATGCCTTAGGCACACTGGTTTTTAAAATTAGTCCCTTTTATTCCCTAGTGATTTCTAATACTATTATAATCATTAATATAGTTTATTAATTTTTTTGGTTTGAATTTCCATTAATTTTAATACTATGTAAGATTGTGGCTTAACATATCAATTTGTTTCGAAATTCTGTTTGTCCATGGATATTTTAGTTTCTAGGATAATATTAAATTCCTGGTATCTTTCATAATTCCATACACAAGAAAAGAATGGAAGAGAACAGTTGCTAATATTGGCTAAAAATGCATTTGGAAAATTGCTAGAAAAGGCTAGGAGAAAGGAGTCCTTTATCATCTTATGTCAAAACAAAACAAAACAAAACAAAACACCATGTTCCTCCTGAGATGGAAATCCCCTGTTGGTTCTCATCATATATACCTGATTTTGGCTACAGCAAAATATACCTTGAGTAAGGCAGGGTCAATTTTTCTTCTTCTTCTAGATTTATGCTTGTATTTCTACTGCTCCTATTAGAAGAGAAAAACAGGAAATAAAAGTAGTTTGAGTCCTAAACAGTCTGAAAGGAAATGGCAAAGCTACACAATTCCATATTTCTTAGTTTGGACAAAAGAAAATATTTGACTTTTTAAATAATATCGTCTTAAGAATATTTACACAGTTGATTTAACATTATATCAGTTTATGCCCTTTGTATGTTTTAGATAACATTGTTGAATTTCCTTTGACTTAATGTGAGGCGAACTTGCCAATGTGGAGAGCTGAGCAGGCAGGCGCTCCTCCCTGCATCCAAGAAAAACCATTTATTACGCAGTTGTTGTTATTAGTCTACAAAACGTTTCAGCACTGTGCTCTGTGACCTCACCTCTCAGTTTTGAGGAAAACCACATTCCTCAGCCCCTCCTCTTTTCTTTTCGTGATATTAAGTGGTTATATTTTGATTCTGAACACAGTACATCTGTGAAATCTGAAAGCAAAGGACGTTTCTGCAGTTGTATTCTTTAGGCAGTTGTCTCTCAGAAAAAAAAGTAGAACCTCAAACATTTTTTGTGACCTCCATCTTAGTCTGTTCTGCTCACATTCATAATGGGTGAATGCGTACCTTTTTGATAATCAGATATAGTTTGGGTCAGACAACTTAGTGCAGAGAAGCAGTGATGACCTTCCCACCTGTGGACCGGTGCCCTCAGGTGTCTGTTCCATGAGCCCACTAGTCATGCATCAGTCCTATTTATACCTTGCTGCTTTGGCACCCAACACTTTCAGCAATGAGTGAAAATTGTTTTTATGAGTCAAGACATGTTGCAGAAAATAAACCAACATGCACACAACACCCAGCATCCTATGGGTTTTAGTCACAGAGCATGTGGACCTTGTTTTATTAATTATATTTTGATATTAGATATGGCCAAATAGGAAAAGTACTCTAAAGTTCTCTCTGGTAGGGAAATAAAATACAAATTGTAGAATGCCTATGTTGCATGTAATAATTTTGAAAAATCTATGGATGCTACAATTCAATTTACAAATAATCATGTATTAAAAGATGATTATAAAACAATTCTTTGGTCAAAGAGTGCATTTCTCTCCATAGGAATTACATTGTAAGCACAATTTCAGCTGCCATGACAGGCTTCTAAACTCCATTTCATTTAAACTATAATTGCACAAAACTTGCATATGGAAACTTAACTTTATTGTTCCTATGGGAAGATTGACCATGGGTCACAAGATACTGAAGTACAAGAGCTGAATCTGCTCACAGAGTATCCTGGCAGGAGCATTGGTACCTCCTGATTCTCTACCACATCCACTGTACTCATTGAGGGCACTGAGCTTGTTGGGGCATCCATGATGATAGGGAAGGGACAGAAGATGCATGATCAGATGCCCCAGTGAGGTGAAAATTTCATAGCTTTTTTTAGAGGACAGTGATTTCTGGATCACAGCAAATGTCAAACTTTGGCGACAAGAAGTACCACGTAGGCATTGGAGGTCTCCTTGCCTCCCTGCCACACGCTGAAGTGAATAGAGTATACCATTCTTGGAACAAGGATGGGCAACAGTAAATGCATGCAAAAACCAAAAGAGACAGAATATCGATTGTGGGGAACAAAGGGTACCCACATTGTAGAGCGGGGTTGCACCATTGATAAAACTAACAAAAAGCCACTTCAAGATAATTAGTAAGAATACAAAAATGCACAGATATTGCAGAAGATCTGCGAGATCAGCAAGGCCTTTGCAATTCATATATAGTAATTTCTATATAAAGTTTTTAAGCACATAACAGATTAGGCGTCCCTCTCATGGTAATGAGGATCTTGAAAGAGGGAATAGCACTGCAATAGAGACCAACAGGGGACCATAACTGCATGGGGTACACAGAAGAGGGTCACTAGCCTTGGATGCTGGCCTTTTGGCCTACAGAATTTACCCAAATTTGGAACATTCCTTGATCCCTTTGGAAAAACAAGTTTCCTTATATGACAATGATAGGGAGATGTATGTCAGTCTCCCTTGAGGATTGTAGTATGTATTTGTGCTAAAGTTAATGAGTTCCAGACTCTCACCCATTCTACTAACCCTTTCTTTATAAAGCCCAGAAATACCGAATTCTAATAAAATTCATGTTTGAACTAGGCTGCCTCTACGTGTCTATTATGGTAGGATTTTGAGAACCAAAGTAGGAAAAGCCAAGTATGTGAAACTGAAATAGAATTTATTTGAACAAAACATGTTTTTGACATCTGTATCAATATGGTACTTTTTTGCCACCTTGAGGACTGTATTATTTATTCTTGATTATCATATTACTGTAATGACTAGATCCATTTGTGAACTTACATTAACTCGGATTTTTATTGTGAATATGAAATCGTGGTTATTTCCTTCCTTTCTCTGCCTGAATTTCCATAGCTACTGTTACTCCAATATTTCAATTATTTCCTCAATTTTTCCTAATTCATTTGGACACTGTAGGAAAGAAAATCATTTAGGTCTAAGTAATATAAACTTGCTATCTACACAGCTGGATGTCTTCAGATGTTGTCAACAATATAAAATTAAATATGAAGTGGTAGAGATCTTAGAAAAAAGCTAGTCCAATTTCCTCCCAAATGAAGGGATCCTCCTGTAGGACATGATCCTCTGACTTTGGCTGGGCAGTTCCTGTGACACTGATGTGCCCTGGAGAGAAGACTGTATGAAGGAAGGCTCTTCCTATGTTCCCTTAAGATGCTACCCTAACTTTGTCACCGTGGTTCTTCCTTAGTGTCTGAGAATCTCAGAATAAGCTTTTCATAAGATAGGCCTTCATGCTGGGTGCAGGGTGCACACCTTTATTTCCAGCACTGAGAGAAGAGGATCAAGTTCAAAGTTGCCTAGCTAGCCCAGGCAACTGAAATGAGACTCAGTCTCAAAAGCAATACAACAAACAAAAACTGAAACAGTGAGGGCTTCAACTATTTGTACGTAATTCATGTTATTAGTTAATATTTTCTTCTTTAGGCTAAAGATCCATGGCTTCTACACATTCATTTGTCTCTTGGCCTTTTTTTTTTTTTTTTTTTTTTGAGATAGAGTCTTACTATGTTACCTGGGCTGGCCTCAAACTTGCAAAACTCCTTCCTCAGCCTCCCGATGTATCTATCTGGCCTTTTGAAAATAAAATTCATTTTGTCCATGTCCCTGTTCAACAGCATAACATTAATATGACCCTTAGAAATTATAGTGGGATGATCAGATCTACCGATGACTGAATTCAGATATTGAATGAGTTCATGTAACCAGACAGTACACATTAATGTTCCTGACAGCCTTCTCACATGTTGAGATCAAATGAACTGTCTGGTCTTAATTAAGAACAAGTAGTTTGAAGCCTGAACTACTGTATCCTGAAATATGCAAGTAAAAAAATCAAAAGCATGATTTTATATATGTTCATGCTAAATTGCATCTCTTGGTTTCATTACAAGTGTTCCATTAACTGGAGATCCTTCTGAATCCAAATGCAATGTATTTGCTATCCCTCCCAGTGTGGTGTCGTCTATGACTTAATGAGCCTTCCTCCTTATCTTCCTACACATTGCTGGGCACATAGGCTCAGCTTCCCTCAGTTTATTAATCTGTTGGTGTACATCCTCTGGTTTACTAATTGCAATAAATGTGCATGTCATCATTGACATTTCTTCACTGCAAAACAGATGTCAAGAGAGTTTCTACCAAAACCTTTTTTCATTTTATTTCAATAACTCTCTCTATAGCATTTCCTTATCCCCCATATAGTAACCTTGTTTAAAAAAGCTGGACAGCCACTTGCAGAAAGTTGGAATTAGACCCATATCTTTCTCCTTGCACGAGAATCAAATCAAAATGAATCAAGGAGCTAGGAATTAAACCAGCTACCTTGCAACTGATGGAAGATAAATTAAGTCCAACACTTCTGCGTTTGGGGGTAGGCAAAGACTTCTCAACATGTCTCCTAAAGTGAAGGAAGTAAAGTAAAAAATCAGTGATTGGGATGCCATAAAACTAAAAAGATTTTGCACTGCCAAGGAAATAATCAAAAGAGTCAAGAGGTTTCCTACAGAGTTGGAGAGAATCATGGGGTGTGATTCCTCTGACAGAGGCCTCATATCCAGAATCTACAAAATCCTCAAAAATCTCAACTTCAAAAACACAACCCAATCAAGAAATGGGCCAAAGAGCTAAATAGAAACTTCTTTTTTTCTTTTATTTTTGAAAAACCATGCAAGTTTTTAACAAAATAATATAAAATGTGTATAGTTTCTGGATAATAGATTTACCCCCAGGAGTGCCCCCCCACAGTTACCCATCCTTATCCCTCCCTTCCCTTACCCACAATATCTCTAAAAAAGTATTATGTTGTATAACATTACACCTTATCTGGATTTAACACATGATAATAGACCGCCTTCCTCAATGGCCAGGGTCTAGTTCCAGCCTCCACAGATGAGTGAAGACATTCAACCCTTGGTTCTCTGGGTTAAGCTGATTTTACTAAGCATAATTTTTTCCATAGCCATCCATTTACCTTCAAAGACTACAAGATCATTGTTTCTAATTGCTGAGTAAAACTCCATGGTATATATGTACCACAGTTTTGGGATCCATTCATCCAGTGAGGGACATCTGGGTTGTTTCCATAATCTAGCAATGGTAAATTGAGCTGCTATGAACATAGATATTGTTATGTCACTAGGAGCTGGATCGGTGGCTCAGCAGTTACAGTGCTTGCCCAGCATGCACAAGTACAGAAGTTCAAACCCCAGCACAATGTACAGAACGAAGTGTCAGAACAATGAAAGCCATGTGAAAAACTAAATAGAAACTTCTTAACAGAGGACATTGATCAAGCCAAAGGACACATGAGAAAGTGCTCTAAATCACTAGTAATCAGAGAAATGTAAATGAACACTACATTAAGATATCACCTCATACCAGTCAGATTGGCAAAAATGAAGAAAATAAACAAAAACTGGAGGGGCTGTGGAGAGATAGGTACACCACCACACTGTTGGTGGAACTGCAGACTGGTACAGACCCTCTGGAAAGCAGTGTGGAGAATCCTCAAAAAACTAGGGATAAGCCCAGTATATGATCCTGCTATTCCTCTCTTGGGTATTTTTCCAGGGGATTTAGAATCAACACATTACAGTGACACAGTGAAATCAATGTTCATAGCAGCTCAATTTACAATAGCTAAATTATAGAAACAACCCAGATGTCCCTCACTGGATGAATGGATCCAAAAGCTGTGGTACATATATACCATGGAATTTTACTCAGCAATTAGAAACAATGACATTGCAACCTTTGAAGGTAAATGGATGGCTATGGAAGAAATTATGCTGAGTGAAATCAGCATAACCAAGAGAACCAAGGGTCGAATGTCTTCACTCATCTGTGGAGGCTGGAGCTAGACCTGACCATTGAGAAAGGAGGTCTGTTTATCATGTTTTAAATCCGGATAAGGTGTAATGTCATACAACCTAAGGCATTTATAGAGATGTATTGGGAAGGGAGTGGGGAGGGATAAGGGTGAGTAATTGGTGGGGCTGTTGGGAGTAAATCTAATTTTCAGAATTTGTATATATATTATTTCATTAGAAGCTCCTTTGATTGTTCAACAAATAAATTTCTGAATAAAAAACCTATTAAGTCTATCATGACTTTTCCTTTGAAATACATGCTGTTTTAATACAATTTGTTTTAAGATCTAAAATTGCCAACAACTATCTCAAACTTGTTGAATTATAGTTCATGAAAGTCATCATTTCTGTTCTCAGGTAACCAAAAAATTGTTTGCATAGTTTGGATTTATGGCACTCCTTGAGTTTTCCAGCCTTCAAAGATCCCAGATGTTGTTCCTATATCAGTATCTGTGCCTTGTTTCAGTTCTTGGGCGGCAGCCCAGGTGGGCTCAGGAGAAAGAAATTTATTTAAATTAGATATTATCTGAGTCTTGTTTCACCTCCGTCATGCTTTGTTCCCTTTTAAAATGTGTCTTCCCCATTTTCTGAATTGAGGACTATTGTATTGATATAGAAGGCAGCAGTGAAATCAGAATGGTGACTTCTGTTGCTGACTCACATGGTATCCTCTTCTGCATAGTTCGTCTCTCCTTCTCCTTGAGCATCATCCACATTTTTATCCTTGTGTTCTTGTGGTTTCATGTTTTCTGGAATTTTAAAACTTTTTAGGGGGCTGGAGCGGTGGCTCAGCAGTTATGTTGCTTGCCTGGCATGCGCAAGTATGCAAGTTCAAACCCCAGCACCTGTGCACTGTGAAGCTTTGGAGCAATGACAGTCACATGAAAAACTAAATAAAATAGATTGTGTCTCTCTCTCACTGTCCCTCTGTTTAAAAAAAAAAAAAACTTTTCAGAAATGATTTTGATAGGTCAGCAACATACCAGTGACATACTTGTGTATTCATCCTTGGGTATATGTTCCCCTCTATATTTTTTTATTTTTCAATTAATATTTTAAATATCAGATAATTTTTCTTCTCATTTTAATTATTAAAAATTATGTTGCTAGATTGTGCTACATTTATTTTTACATTTGTGACTATTGAATCATGGCTATGTTTCTATCATTTTTTCTATTTAGCTTCTGTCCTTGGTTTTCTTGGAGTCTAGCATATGTATGATCCTGTACATAGTATTTCATTTAATCCCCCCTTTTAAATATTCTTTTTAAAAATTTTATTGAAGAGTCGTGTTGTTGTACAATCATAAATGCATACGTAGTGACAACATGATATGCCCCTGGTCTCAAGGTGGCATGTGCACTAAAGTCTAAGAATTCTCTGGCCTTCCCAGAAATGACTCTTTCTTCGTAGAAATCAACTCATTTCTTTGCTTCTGAGGTATCATTATTACCTGTTGGGCAGTGTCCTCCCTCTTTTAATAACTGTATTTTACTTATGCTCTTTGGAATCTCTTTAGTATCTGTCTGGTTTAATAGAAGATGACTCAGCTGATTCTCTCCTATCTCCTCTGCACTCCATCCTTTGAGATATCTTATTTTGATTGACGTATGTGAAGTATTTGGCCTCATACCTAATTTGAAAAAGGAAGAATACTTTAATAGCATTTTCACATGATTATGGATATTATTCTTTGGTATTACACTAAACACTGAATAAGAGGTAGCTTCTTAAGTTTAGTTGCAGTGTGGAATCAGATAGCTCATCATTACATACTCTATATAATTCCTTGGTCTCTTTTGCCCTTTTACTTATGTTTGATTTTGTAACATAATTTATTAGTTACGTGGAAATTACTGGTTCACTGAGTTAATGCAGTAAATGTTGATATATCTCATAATGCAATATAAAAATTACTTTCATTTAAAAAACACTATGCTAAGTTGAAAAATCCTTGAATATTAAGGAGTTTTACTAAAGTAATGACAAATGTTAAATTTCCCAAAATTTAATTTTGTTTTGTTTGCAAACTTTAATTTTATAATTGACAGCAAGACTGTCAATATTTTCCTTGAAGTGATTGACTCACTGTTTTTGTCTGCTTTTTTGTCAAGGGAAACAAAAGACCTGACAAGAACAATTAGAGAGGGAAAATTTTATCTGGGGGCTCATGGTTTCAGAGGCCTTGGTCCTTAGAAGGCCAGCTCCATTCCTTGGGGCTCAAGGTGAGGCAGAACATCACAGCAGAAGAGTGTGGTGGAAGAAAGTGGCTCAGGACATCACACCAGGAAGAGAGAGAGATAGAGAGAGGTAGAGAAGGGGAGAGAGAAAGGGAGAGAGGGGGGAAGAGGAGAGAGCTAGGGAAGAAGGCAGAACAGGGAGGTGAGAGAGAGACCAGATACAAAATATGTCCCAAAGACATGCCTCCCCCATAATCCACCTCAGCCAGTCACACCCTACCTGCCTTCAGTTACCACTCAATTGATCCCTATCAGGAAATTCGTGTCCCGATGGGGTTACAGCTCTCATAACCCAATCATTTCACCTCTAACCCTTCTTGCATTATCTCACACATGAAACTTTGGGGGACACCTCACATCCAAATCATAACACTCACTTTTTTCATTTTCAAGAAATTCTCAGCCAAATGGAAAAATCTGCATAACAATAGCTTCTCTACTATTCTTTCAAGTAAAAAATGATATTCTATGAAAAAGGCAGCCAGTTTTGTTAATGATTCAAAAAATTACTCATGTGCTATTACTTGAGAAAACCATTGTACTTCATTATACAGGGGAAGTGCTTTATGGGTACTACCCATTACATCATGTGAAATGTTAAAAAGACATAAAGGGTCAAGATTTAATAACGCTATTAACTTTTATTGTTTCTTCAAAAAATTCTTAATTAAAATCATTTTTTAAAAAAAAACTGAGAATGTATACAATCAACATTTGCTACCAGGGCCTTATCTCGTACCGAGGTATTCCAACTTTTGTCCATCTTTGCTTTTGCACCTCACCACACGTGTGGACACAGTCAAGGAGGCAAACGGCATCTTAGGTATGAAAACATTGTCCATCTCAGGGACCCTCGTGGGACTGTGTAAAACCTTTCAAAGATTGCCACCCCAGAGCAATGTGTCAATTCCTACCCATTATTTCAAAACTCTCTAAAAACTAAAATACTAATTCTTGTCAGTTGATTTGAAAATATCACCCATTTTTTCTCTTTCCAGAAATTAATCTGCCCTAATTTGAAATTATTTATTTTAGTAGTAGTGATATTTAATACTACTTCTCATGACTGACATGGCAATAAATGACCAAAAATAGCATAAGAGAAAATGGAAAATAAATGTGAATGTTGTGATACCATTATGTAAAAAATGCTGGAAGGGTTGTCTTTCTTGTGTTTTGTATGTGTACTTTGCATGGGGAATTAAGTGCTTTTTCTTGTATTTATACTTTCTGTCATCATGTTAACCTCCTTACCATTTAGCTACTCCACTTGTAAAATTTTGTTGTTACTAAAATTCTTTTGAGCTCGTTAAAATCATGAGCTCATGCCAGTAAATGGTAGGGCTTTGGAGTCTGAGTGAAAATGTATAAATTTTACTTCCTTGTGTTTAGGATGGGTGGCAGCCTCAAGAAATAATTTCCCATTCTGACAAGAGTGGTCAGACCTGATGATCTTTCTTAAAGAAAGAAAGGAATTCTTTTTACAAAATTCAGTGAAAATCAAACTTCCATTCTGAATTTCACTGACATGAACTGCTGCTGTCTTCAATGTGTGTTCCTAAAGGAAGTAAGCCCGTCTTCATTCTCACTCCTGCACATACAAATTCAGTCGACACACTCTCGAGAAGGGTCTACACATTTTCCAGAAATTCAATGACAAATAATAGAATAGACTACTGGCAAGCTGGTAAATACTGGTATAGTCGTTTTCGTTTCTACAACACCAAGCAATCGTACAACATTGCAGAATGCAATCTTCCTAGAATCAGTTTTATTTCAAGTGAGAAAAATTTGATCAAATCTGATAAGCTATCAAAAATAAAACCCCCTTGTAAATTCAAATAAAGAGGGAGGAAAACAAGCTCTGTTCATTTTCTCTTATTTTAAGCCAAGTTCACAGGGGAATCGTTTGACTTTGCAATTTTACGATGGACTTAGATGAATTTTTCAGTGTACTTTACATATTTTCCTTACAACATCTTAGATCATTGCTAAGGAGTTGGAGTAACCATGCACATGTGGAGAAATGTTACTTAGAAGTGTGTAATATTAATAAGTGAGATGCTGTTTATATCGTAGAAGGTCTTTATTTCTTTGAGAATCTCCTTAGAAGCCTATACTGGGATATAAAGTTCTTTTGACAGATTTCACCAAGTAGAACCAGTTTTCTCTTGTTTCTTTCCCTAACTTTCGCATTACTTCGAAGCTGCCTGTGCCCAACCAAGCTGTGGGCTGATGGAACCAGCATCAGCCAAGAGATTCCAAGCTTATCCACCTAGCCTGCTCAACTGGTGTCTCCTTGGTCCTGAAGGAGGACATCAGTTTGGGGTCCAAACAGCAAACTCTGGCAAGCCATAGAGAGGGTGACTGTAGCAGACAGAACCAATAGGCAGTCTTTATTTATCCAAAGTGAAGTGATGCTTCTTAATTCATTTTTGTCTTTTGCAAAATGTCCAGGAATTACTCTTCAAAATCTCTATCAATTACAAGAAATTGTATATAAGTAATAGGGTGCTAGATTTTGAATAGAAGATCTTAGACAAACAGCTTCACAAAGGACAGTCCCTCCTTAAGACTCCTCCTCCTAAAAATTTCACTTTACATTAGTCTTTTTTGTTTCCAGTACCTTACATAATCATGTTTGCATCTCTTCTTTCCCCACATATGGCTTTCCTTTCTCTTTTTAGATGGGAAAAATAAAGGAAAATGTTTCCTTGCAAAATTCATTGGCTCTCTTACTTTGTCTGCATTGAAACAGCCACCAACCCAGCTGTGAGAGTGCTTTGGAAATGTGTATCAGTAGAACACATTTTATCCTGTGCCAAGGCAAATGAAAGAGGAGCCAGCTGGGTGGTTACTGGTTCAGTAAGGAGACAGAAGTCTACATTAGCATTCCCTTTGCTTTGCTTTTTAAGTTGATTCTTCTTTTTAATTAAAACAGAATAATTTTACATATGGAGGTACAGTGTGACTCCAATACATGTATGCAGGGTGTATGGATCAAATAAAGGTAATTAGCATTTCCATCTCTGCATCATTTATGTTTGGAGCCATGGAGCCCCTCTTCTCTAGCTCTTTATAAAATGTATAATAGGATATTATGAACGTCAGTCACCCCAGTCTGCTAACTGTGTTTGGTACCCATTATCCAACCTCTCTCTGTCACTCCATTCCTTCTACATTTCCCAGCCTTTAGCAATCACTGTTCTCCTCTCTTCTCTTTTGAAATCACCTTTTTAAGCTTCCACATGTAAGTGAGAACATACAGTATTTGTCTTCCTGTGTCTGGCTTATTCTACTTAAATAAGTTGCATTCATGTTGTTGCAAATGACAGGATTTCATTCTTTTTGTGGATGAACTCCATCGTGTAGATGTACCACATTTTCTTGATCGCTTCGTCTGCCAATGGACAGCTTGGTTGATTCTTTATCTTGGCTGTTGGAATGGCAGGCCTCCCTTGCTCATGACTGCCTCTGTGCCTCTCCCTCCTCCATGAAGAGGTTCTTCTTTCACCTGTAGGGATTGTGCCACGGAATATTGAGCTACCAGCTAGTGTATTAGTTGTGAGGTTCCAGTGTTCGTCCTAATTGGAAAGAAAGAATTGGGGCCCACTCCTTCTTATTCCTGCGCCAATGATTTTCAAACATAGGTGTGTTGTGAAAATCATCTGAGACTGTATAGGTCCTGCATAAGAAAAGGGTCTTCACCTTTTAAAAAAAGAAGGTATCTCTGAGTGAAGGGATCCCAAGACTAACACTGAAAAACATGAAATAACTACATTGCCACCCTCTTCCCAGAGCACCATCTTACCTTGTGCGTGGGGTAATGATGTTGGAAAAGTCCCCTGGGTGAATTTGGTTCAATTCCTGTCCTCCTTGACAACCAGGAGTTCTCAAACCTGGTTCAACGCAGACTCATGCCCAAAGATTCTCATTTCCTAAGCTCTCAGTGCACCTCTAATATATAGATCTAGAGCAGAAGTTTTTGAAGTGAAGTTCTCTGATCAACGTCACCTGAGAACATGTTGGACTTGGAAGTTTTTAGACTCATCCCAGAGTAGTGATCAGGAATTCTAGGAATGGGAATCAGCAATCTGTCACCAAAGAAGACCTCTTGGTGATTCCAATGCATGCTAAAGTTTGAAAGCTACTATTCTACACCACACTTCAAGGAAGATAGATATTTAGATAATTCTGTGCTAGTGATTGAAAAATCATCTATATTTTTCCTTCTCCATGTTAAAATTTCCTTGCATGCACATTTTATAGCAAGAATCCAACGTCATTCCTATCATAATGGATTATTTGATATAAGAACACTTCATAAATTAGAGTGAGAGAAAAACAATAGAAGTTTCCTAGAAAGATCTAGTTAAACATATTGCTCATAATGATGTTACCTTTTCTTCCTCCCTGCCCCTCCTGACTCTCTTTTGCTGTGCTGGAGGTTGAACCCAGGACCTCAGACATGCTAAGCATACACTATACCCTTGAGTGACACTCCTGCCACTATTCTACTTTAAGTGCCCATATGCTTCTAAAATAAATGCCATAGAGTCACAGATGAATATAAAATGCTTAAAAATAGAGGATGAGCCCAGATTTACAGGTTTTCCCCCTTTCCCCCACAAACTGATGGAAAGGATAGAAAAATATGACATTAACTACTTTAAGTGGCCTTCTAAACATGGATTCCTTTCAAATTCAAGTTAAAAGTTTAATAAAGTTGTGACATTTATTTGGCAATATTTTTTATGTAGCAAGATATTTTTATGTAGGAGGCAACATTCTAAGAGCTTTATAAGTATCAATTATTCTTTCTTTATAATAACATTTGAGGTAGGTATGGCTGCAACAGAGAGGAGCAAAGCGTTGTAGGGAGAGAGGAAGTAATTTGCCCAAGATGACAACCGTAATGTGGCTGAGACACTGTTCTTAGCTACGTTGTGTTGGGGAAAAGTACACGCTGCTGATTAGTTCCTTTAGTGTCTTGGAACTTTATTTTGTTCAAAACCACTCTTTCTTCATGACCTCAATATTTCTTCCTATTTCCCTAGTGTCACTTTTTGCATTTGTTTATGATTTTTTGTTGTGTTTCATGGAAAACATTTTATATCACTTCTGTTTATGACTTGCATTATGATGTTTCTGTTTTTAATGAGTTGAGTGATTTACTGAAAAAAAAAAAAAAGAATCTGCCCTTTCAATCACAGGAAGTTTTGAGTTCATTGCTTCAGCTAAGTTGAGATATTTGGATAAGTAAAGAGAGTGAACATATTTCACTTTCAAAATTTCCAAGGCAGCATTAGCAGCTTCCTCTGCTTTTCAGAGCAAGATGAATTTGGCTGTTTGAAGGAAGTCTCCACCAAATTTAATCCTTTTCCCAGGATTTGTTTTTCATGTTATTTATCACATTGATAGGCTTCTACATTTTGTGGGTTTCGCAAGGTCTTAGATAGAAAGGACAGATAGCTAATCTCTTGATACTTCTGTCTCAAAAATAGGCAGAGAAATTCAAGCTGTCAGGTGTCAGGAAATATCTACACCTTATAAATTCTTGATCAGCTTTATAAACCTAGAGCTTTTGAATAAACCTTTGATTTTCTCATCTATGATTGACGGTGTTATGGCTTCTTGTACCACAGTCTACACTTTTCAGTAAAAGACAGGATGATAATGAAGGATAGTAGGAGTGTTTTCTTAAATCCTAAACTGAATTCATAATAACAGTGTGATATATTGAAAGTTTAAAGCTGATTAGGTTAGATATTATCTAATATGACAGATAATGTAATAGGAGTTATTTCTGATTTCTTCATACAGAATTGAAGAGAGAAATTTCATTGGAGCTCTGGCTGCAATTAGGAGAGGCGACCGATCTAAGCACTAACATTTTCAACTTCTTCTCTTCCCTTTGGGTGTTAATTTCTTACCTCTGGGCACACGTGATCATCTAGATGCAGTGCCACGTAGGGGGCTAAGCTGTTGGAAAGCCCACTTTTTGGACAGATCCTTGGGTATTCACTGCTTTCTCTCTTGCATTCAGTCTCATAGGACTTGCCAGGTGTGGTGGCACATGCCTGCAATCCCAGCAGCTCAGGAGGCGGAAGCAGGAGGATCACAAGTTCAAAGCCAGCCTCAGCAGTGTAGCAAGGCCCTAAGCAACTTAGTGAGACCCTGTCTCAAAAAAAAAAAAAAAAATGAGCTGGGGAAGGGGGTTCTTCAGTGGTGGGTCAGCAGTTACAGCGCTTGCCTGGCATGTGTGAGGATGCGGGTTTGGGCCCCAGCACCACATACACAACAAAGTGTCGGAGCAAGGGGGACCAAATGAAAAACTAAATAAAATTGATTCTCTCTTTCTCTGTCTCTCTCTCTCTCTCATTGTCCCTCTCTCTTAAAAAAAAAAAAAAAAAAAGAGGTGGGGATGTAGCTCAGAGGTTAAGTGCCCCTGGGTTCAATGCCCAGAAATCCTTTCCCTGCCAAAAAAATTTCACAGGATGTGTGTTGAGCCATTTATGAAGAGCATAGGAGGGTATTTGGCTTGGTACATTCCTGATTCTGACACCTGTTCACTACATACTTCAGAAAAACTACTTTTCCTCTTATTTTCCTCATTTATAAAGTAGATACAAATCTATATTCCATATTGTTGTTATGATGAATCTATTGTTAATTATAATAGCAGCAGCAAAACCAAGAACATTTACAATAACTGAACATCTCAATAACTGGACACTCTTCTGAAATGATAAGCATAATATTAGTTCAAAAGATATGAATGGGTTTTGTATCTGACTTACCAGACTGCTCACAGAAGATAGTCTAGATATTTAACCATGATAGGGAAAGCTTACTGTTATATGTTTGCTTTTTGTGGTGCTGAAATTGAACCCAGGGCCTTGCATATGCAAGGAAAATGCTCTTCCACTGAGCTACATCTTCAGCCCTTAGAAAGTTTGCTAAAATTTCTTAAGAGCCAAGCTTTGAACCTCTGATTTAGGTAGGTGTAATTTCCCCCAAATGTGTGTTTTCTGCAGCCTCTGTTAGTTGCTAATGGGAGTCTTGTAGATGTGTCTAAGGACTGAATCTGGCCTTAAATTGTAAAAACCCAGGGGTATGTACTTCTTTAAGTACATTCAACTATGACCTTGGCTGTGTTTTCAGCTAGATCCTTTTTTTTTTTTTTTAAGAAAGAGGGACAGTGAGAGAGAGAAAGAAGAAACAATTTTTTAATTTAGTTTTTAATGTGGCCTCGGTTGCTCCAATACTTCATTGTGTACGTGGTGCTGAGGTTTGAACTCGTGTACTGGCACATGCTGGGCAAGCAGCGTAACCACTGAGCCACCGCTCCAAGCCCCTAGATCCTCATTTTTCAAGGCAATGTTAGGCTACATGCCTAACCTCAGTGAACACAAATGACCAAAGGCCTGCACATAGTTAGGAATTCTAATCAAGTTTTATATGTAAAGTTTTCATGGTGCTATCCAACATTTCATCAGTAGTTGGACAATCTGGTTTTTATCAGCGCAGATACACAGCTTATCTGTAGACAGCCAAAAGGAAAGCAGAGTATCTCCAGGAAAAAAAATTATACTTTCAGATTAATTCTCTCTTGGAAAACAAAAAATAACAGAAGTTAGTAATTTCATGGCCAAAGACTGTGAGCACTAGAGAATCAACCATGTTGGGGAGAAGAAAAAAATATTAAATTTCTTGCTGTCTTTAAGTTTTGCAAAACGGCACTTGATTATGTTGTGTTTGGGAAAGAGGCCTTTACTAGACACGATTTACCTTTAAAGTGGTGAAAACAGCCCCCTATTGTTTTGAAGTGTTAACTGTTACCACGCATCTGTGAGAGCAGAGCGTAGGAGATTAACTCACTCAGATCAGCCAAAAAGTCACCGATGTACCCTGATGACCCACATCTGTTCTCTTCTGTGAGCCAATAATATGAATGAGTCAGAGGAAAACATGCTGGTTCGGGCAGCAGCAGCCCTTTTTCTTTATTTTAGGAATGACTAGGACTGAAGAGCTAGAAATGGCTTAAAAATACATATCTAGTCCTTTCCTTGCCTGAAGGCAAGCACATGGAGAACAGTATTTTCATCATGAACCATTTTCTAGAAAAAAAAAATATCTTACAACTTCCTCGAACACATTCCAGCGTCTGGATTCTGAGCTCTGCGATTTATCCATTCTCTCCGTTGCCACTTTGCCTAGATCCTTACTGCTGGGACACACACACAGTTATTCAACTCCACTCTGCCCTTGCCTGAAAGGGGATGCCAGTCCCTCTTCCCTGCCCTTCAATACTCTCATTGACTATGAAGCCTCAGCTTGCATAGCGTTTAAAAAATCGTGATAGTATATTTGTGATTAGAGCAAAATGGCTTGTATTGACAGTGATTTATCTCTTTACAAAAATAAATAGCATCTACTTATACAGCCTCTGTGTGCATCCTTGAAAGCTTTTTAATATCTATGAGTGTGAGGATAAAAAACGTACACAGTGTAGAACACAGAGAGTTTTTGCATTTTTAAATGTAATTTTATTTTTAAAAACCTGATATAGGAATGCATAAAATTGCACATAATAATGGAGTGCCGTGTGGTGCTTCAACATATGAATAAGTTGTGTAATGTTTAAATCAGGGTAAATGAACCTGTCTTCTCAAACATCATACCTTTACGGGGAAAACTTTCAAAATCCTTTCTTTTGGGTTTTTGAAATACACACTATATTTTCTTTACCTCTAGTCTCCCTACTGTGCAATAGCACAGCAGAACTTCTTACTCATGTCTAACTATAACTTAGCAGCCATTGATCAACCTTCCTCCATCTCACTGCCCCCATTCCACTGTCAACTTCTATGAGATCAACATTTTTATATTCCACATACAAGTGAAATCATGCGGTTTCTGTCTTTCTGTGCCTGGCTTATTTCACCGAACATAATGGTCTCCATTTCCAACCACGCTATCTCAAATGACAGGATTTCATCTTTTCTATAGTTAAATAGAATTACATTGTGTATCTGTATCACATTTTCTGTATCCATTTGCCAGTTTGTGGACACTGAGCTTCCATTTCTTGACTACTGTGAGCTTTGTATTTCCCATGCTCCTTAGAAGTGACAGAGCACTGTGTTCCTTGGTGTGATATAATCCCGCAGCGGGTGAGCTTCATAGTGTGCAGAAGTGATGCCTCGGAATCTTTCCTGAGGATGAACAAGCAACTCTGAAGTCGTATGTTTGCTTCTTTGTCCAAGACCTCTTAGTTTCTAAAAGCCTAAAATTGTTTAATGAAAAGATAAAAAAAAAGTACTCAAATATATGCATATTGAAAACATGGAGAAGAGGAGGGAATTATCAATTCCTAAATACAGTGCCTAAAACTGATAATAAACTTGCATCAACAGACACACCCAAAATAATAAGTGTGAAAAGAATAGTACAGGTTGGGTATCTGTCATCCAAAATGCTTGAACCAGAAGTATTTCAGATTTTACATTCTAGATTTTTTGGCATATTTGCATATGCATAATGAAATATCTTGGGGATGGAACCCAAGTCTAAACATGAAATTCATTTTAACCTGAAGATAATTTTAAACATCGCTGGTAGTCTTGTGTTTTAATGCAACCTTTCGGATGAGGTCACCATTTGGAATTGCGACGCTGGCAGTGTCAGGTCGTTGCTCAAAGGGTGTTGGATTTTGGAGCTCTTCAGATTTCAGAGTGTTGGATTAGAGATCCTTAACCTGTACGTGTTTGGAGCTGAAGGTATGGTCTCAACCCACTTCTCTCATGCCTTCTCTTTTCTTTATGTAGCATGTGTTCCAACCCCCTTTGAATAAATTATGGGAAGGGCTGATGGGACATAAAGAATAATTTGAAAATGAAGCCCATGTACCAGGAAAAAGCGTTTGCTCGCATCAGCTCCCACTCTCCTGAGCAATTATACTGAAGCCTTTATTTATTTATTTACCACATGAAAACATGTTTGTCACAGTATAAAATAGCTCATGTACATTTAATATGAAGACACTCATCTGCTCTCTCTTTTGTTATAACTTGTAGATATAACTCTTGGTGAAGTCATATGAATGAATCAAAGCTGTCTAGGTGACCGGAATAGTATTCAGTCTAGAGCTAAACATGAATTCATTGGCTCCTATAGTCAAAGCCTCAAGGAGGTGGCAAGAATGTGCTCAGGGATCTGCGCTTCTCATAGCTGCCTCTGCTTTCGTGTGCGTTGGTTTTACTCTCAGGAAGGATCTTTCTGCAAGTTATAAAAAGAGAAGTCGGTTGCTCCCTCGCATCCCCAGGGCATCACAATCCAATGGCTTCACGGTCCTGACTTAAGTCACAGCTCTGCTCTCCAGCATTGCAGGGCTTGTGAGGCTGCAGGGTCCTGAGCCCAGCTTCTCACCCTGGTCTGCTCAGGACGGTGAGGACGGTTGGTAGCCCATGTGCAACAGGAAACCTGCCAGGTGAGAGGATGCCCGGACACAGGCTTTCTTGGCTTTTATTCTTCTACCTGCAGGAAGGCTCCCTTCAGAGCTCAGAACTAGTCCCACCAGAATGCAATGCAAAAACTTCCTCAGCAGATGAATGGGGTGGTGCACACCCATAATCCCAGTGGTTTGGGAGGCTAAAGCAGGAGGATTGTAATTTCAAAGCCAGCCTCAGCAATTTAGTGAGACCTTTAAAAAAATAATAAAAGGGGGGCCAGGGATGTTGCTCAGTGATTAAGGACCTGGGTTCAATCCTGGTACCAAAAAAATAAAAATTTTCTCAGCAAACACTGCCCACTGGTCTACTGAGTGGCACTGGGTCCTGAAACCTTGATGTTTTACTTTTAATTTCCACTCCCTTTCAGTGTGTATGCCAAGGGGCTAATTCTGTCCTACCATGTGGGGTCAACCCGAAGCAGGTAATTAATTTCCCACAGCGAGGTCAAAGTTCATCTTATCAGAAGAAAGGAAACTGGGAAGAAAAAGAAGATATCCAGATCAGTGTGTATTAAAAATAAGTTATCATCAAAGCAAATATCAGTTTTGGCTTATGATAAGTGGAAAAAGTGAACATTTTCCATTTACAAAAATATTTGTGGGTAGGGAATTTTTTATTATAATGAATGCAGTTCTTCACATAAATATTTTTTTAGTTAGAGGTTATTCTTTTTAGGTTTGAAATTACGTTTGACTGTTTGATTTATGTTTATTCTTTCTCCTGTGTATTAGGGTTCTCCAGAGGGTGGGGGGACACTTGGATATGTGTGTATATAAAGAAATTTATTTTAAGAAATTAGTTCAAGTGATTTTGTAGCCTGACAAGTTCCAAAATGTAAAAGGTGGGCCAGCAGGGGCAAGGACCAGAGGAGAGTTGAATGCCGTAGTCAAGTCCTAAGGTAATCTGCTACAGAAATCCTATGCTCTAGGGAGTCAGTCTTTGTTTTATTTAAACCTTCAACTGATTAAATGAGGCCCACCCATATTCTGGCAAGTTATCTACTCAAAGTCCACTCATTTAAATGTTTTAAGAATATATTTATTTTAATTAATATATACATAATTATACATATTTATGGAGTGCAGCATAATGTGTCATAAATGTACACCCACCACTGAAATATTAATCTCATCCAAAAATACCTTCACAACCCAATAACATCGGCCAGAAAACTCCTAGAGCTCATAGGTGGTTTTAGCAAAGTAGCCAGATACAAGATCAACTCCAGCAAATCGCTAGCATTTCTTTACACCAGTAACAAATCCGCAGAAGAAGAAATCAGAAAATCTCTCCCATTCACCATCACTTCCAAAAGAATGAAA
>PVKS010019486.1:25462-38485 GCA_004027875.1 Aplodontia rufa | reverse complement strand
TAGATGCTGGAGGGGCTGTGGAGAGATAGGCACACTAACACACTGTTGGTGGAGCTGCAGACTGGTACAGCCCCTCTGGAAAGCAGTATGGAGAATCCTTAAAAAACTAGGGATGACTCCACCATACGACCCTGCTATTCCACTCCTGGGCATCTTTCCAGGGGACTTAGAATCAGCACATTACAGTGACACAGCAATATCGATGTTCATAGCAGCACAATTCACCATTGCTAGGCTATGGAAACAACCCCGGTGTCCCTCACAGGAAGAATGGATCCAAAAACTGTGGGACATTTATACCATGGACTATTACACAGCAATTAGAAGCAATGACCTTGCAGCCTTTGAGGGTAAATGGATGGTTATGGAAGAGATCATGATGAGTAAAATCAGCTTAACCCAGAGATCTAAGGGTCGATTGTCTCCACTCATATGTGGAGGTGGGGACTAGACCCTGGACAGTGAGAAAGTTGGTCTAGTAACATGAGTTAAATCCAGATAAGATGTAATGCTTTACAATCTAGTACCTTTTTTTAGAATTATAAAGGGAAAGGGAAGGGAGGGATAAGGGAGGGTAATTGGGGAGGGGCACTCCTGGAGATAATTGCAATATCCAGAATATTTACACATTTTATACACATTTTATATTATTTTGTTAAAATCGTGTAAGGTTGTTCAAAAAATAATAATAAAAAAAAGGGAAAAGAAAAAAAAAAGTTAAGGCTAGTGCTTCTCCATGGGTAAGAGGGTTAAACATGGGATACGTAAATTAATCTTCCCAGTACATGTATCACATGTAAAATTCAGATTATCAGTTGACTATTATTGTCTGCTTACAATAGAGAGGAAGGAGGAAAGTGGAACTATGAGATATAGAGGAATAATGCTGAGGGCAGGGGGTATGGAGTAGAAAACAAACTACTCTGAGTTCTAGAACCTAACCAAACATAACTTCCCATCTTCCAATGGCAAAAAAGCCATGTCCCTTGAGAGTCTGACTCTGATTTGATATCAAACTCTAATGCCCAGTCAGCATTCCTCATTATGTAACTTGGGACTCTGAGAAATATCTTCAACAAAATCTAAAAAATCTAAAAGATGCTCACTAGAAACAACAACTAAACATGATAATGTGAGAAAGAACTAGAGAGGGCACAATGGAACGTGCCTACAGGGAAAAGGAGAAAAAGAAATCTTAGGAGATGCCAGAAAGGTGCTTAGGACTTTCTTTTCTCCCTTGGAGAGAACACTAATTCCATGTACTCATATGTTCATAAATTATCAACTCTTTTCTACTAGAAACTTAGGTTTTAAAGAGTGTGTCATTCCTGTACTCTGGTACTGGTTGTTTGATACACTTATTTTACTTTTCATGTGTTTCTCTCTTGCCTGGCTCGATTGTAAAGTTTTTGAGAGATGCAAGACAGTGCAATTTATCTTTGGTTTTTAACCAGCCAGACTTGCCAAAAAGAAAAAGACCAATCAGATTGAAGGTTTGAACTAAGACAAGTTTCAGTTCTTAGAAGAAAAAAAAAATTTTTTTTTTGGGTGGGGTGTGGTTATACTGGGGATAGAACCTGGGGGCAACTCTAATACTGAGCTACACTTCCACCCTTTTTATTTCTAAGACAGTGTCTTGGTAAGTTGCCAAGGTTGGCCTCAAGCTTGTGATACTCCTGGTCTTACCTTCCTGCACGTAGATGGGATTACAAGTTATGTGACATCAAACCTAGCTCAAATTAGATATTTTTGAGTTTTCACTTTGCAACAATGCACAAATATTGGATTGTGTATTGTTTTGTAACTGTATCATAAGACTTTTATCCAAAGAGAAAATCATCACCAAAAGGAAAAGTCAGTTTTCTCTTAAGAGATTCCCCTTTAGATTGGCCTTCGGATAAAATCTATACACAACTTGAACAGCACAAAGATAGTGGCAGAAGTTAGTACCCTGAAGTATTTGTTATGCTGCCCAGGCTGTCCTTAAACTTTCCATCCTCCTGCCTCAGCCTCCCAAATAGCTACTACTGCACTAAGATGTGTGCCACCATCTCGACTCAGCACATGTAAATAATTTTTAGATGAGAAAACTCCTCAAGACATATATTCCTAGAAGGAAGACAGAATAAGAAGCACAAATACCAACTGCACTAAAAATGTCATAATTAGATAACATACAAACTGGAAAAGCACCTGAGATGCAGTCATAAGACAAAAATCAAGATTCTAATTATTGTGTATTAACTAGTTCGGAGCATTTTATTTTCTTTGAGCCTAGGATCTTGTACATACTAGCTGAGTGCTCCACCTCTAAGCTACATCCCTAGCTCCCTCTTCAGTTCTACATCCAAAATGTTTTAAATAGCAGAGTGAAGGCACTCAGAGAGAAATGATACAAAAGTAATCCACAAACTAACTTCCATAATGACTAGGGATAAAGAATTACTGAAGATAGGGAATTACTGGGATGGGAGGATTACTTTATTTGGCAGCTGGCACAGAAAATGAAGAGAAAAGATTTAGAACCAAGTGGAACATATTCCCATATTTGGGCCACATGAAATTAGCTCAGCTGAGAATCTAGAAAGGAAAACTAAACTCCAGTGCTGATGGGACCACAGAGGCCAGGCCATTTTTCAAGCTTTACATTTTATTCTTAGCTGATGAATTTATATTTAAAAATAAAAACTCTTAAGTACATTATGAGGTCCTAAATTCACTCAAGGTTGTGTTTCTGTATTTCCATCATGGAGGGAACAAAAGAAAGAAAGAAAAATGAGAGTATAGTGGTGCACAAGAAACAGAAAATAGGTGTGGGTTGAGTTGGAAGGAAGGAAACAAGATATCCACTCTGCCTCTCATAAATACTGCTTATCATGGTATCTAACGCCTTTACAGGACAGGAATAAATCTAAAGGATAAGCTATCTCTAAAATATGATAGCCTGCCAACATTCATACTTATACTCCCACTACACATTATACAGTAATGACTATTACTCATGAAGAAAATTCCATATAACACATTAGCTTAAAAATATGACAACCTGTCAACATATTGAATTGTTTTAAATCTATGTTTCCTAAATGTGGCTAAGAATACAAATCACTTGGAGCACCTGTTAAAAAATATAGCTTCCTAGGCCTTGAAAATACATTCCAGGTGTGTATAAGGAGGGTGGTTGAGAACTGATATTTTTGAAGGGTACCAGATGATTTTTATTCTTACAATTGGACAAGTTTGGCAAATGCTGCTTAAATATACAATAGTACTGAAAACGTACAAAATATTTCCCTATTATATGAAACACCAAATGTTATTGTTATTTGTAGAACAAAAAATTTCATAAATGTCCCTGCTATTCTTGATCTTGTCTCTGTTATTGCTCAAGTCTTCCTCTTCTTTTTCTTCATCTTGCCACTGACAGTCACCATCAGTCCTGCTTTTATTCTGCAGCCTTTTGTGAATTTTTACCAAACAAAATGGTTTTGATGAGAAACCCATCACCACTCACCGCAGAGTGTAATGCAGTTTCCATTTTTTCCAGGTGGCCTCAGTACACAGTTGCCAACAACTTGTCAACGCATAATTTAACAAAGGTTGTTTCCAATGTCTAGTACATACCTTGGAAAGTCATTAGTCCACACATAAATAACATGTCACCATTAATGTAAGAAAACTTCTCCCTGGCACTGGCTATTCATTAGAAAACCATTTAAAGTAAGCAGTGGTTTTTGTTTTGTTTTTAAAACAAGAGCTACGTACATTCTTCCCCCATACCAAATTCAGATTTCCACCAGTCTCTTTATTTTTTATTTATTTATTTTGTGTTGCTGAGGATTGAGCTTTGCCACTGAGCTATATATATCCTAGACCTTTATATTTCATTTAACTTTTAAGACAGTTTTTCTCTAAATTGCCCAAACTTGAGATCCTCCTACTTCAGCTTCCAGAGTAGCTGAGATTAAAGGAATGCACCAACATACCAGGCCCAGTATCTCATGAATAAGTATAACCATATTAGATAATGATCTCAATTAAGGTATTATGCACAACTTTAAAAACAACAACACAGAAGTTTCCACTATGTGATGAGTACTTTTTTTTTTTTTGCGGGGTGGGGGGGTAGACTTCACTAGAAGTTTCTTGTCCATGATGTTCACTGCTACAGAAAAATTCATTTTCAAAATTGGCTATGTGGCCCATCACAAAACCTGGCTGTCACTAAAGCTAGAATGTGGCATGATAAAGAGATTGAACATTACAGAGAGTTAGGTAGGTTCTTCATCACACAAGGCAGATGCACTCTGATTATTATTCTCTCAGACTATTCAAAAATAGCCCTGAACTGAGAGTCTGGGCTGCTATGCTTCTAATTAACAGGAAACACCTTCCATGAAATAAATGCCTGGATTGGTATTTTTGACTAGGTTTCTAGATCACAAACTTGATAGATCCATTTCTATCCTTTTTTTTTAAAGAGAGAAGGACAGTGAGAGAGACAGAGAAAGAGAGAAACAACTTTAGTTTTTCATGTGGCCTTCATTGCTCCAACACTTAGTTGTGTATGTGGTGCTGGGGATCGAACCCAGGTCCTTGCACTTGCCAGGTAATCGCCGAAACTGCTGAGCCACCGCTCCAGCCCCTCCATTTCTATCTTTAATCTTAGATCCATGGGGAAGTTTTTTCCTTTTGAGATTAGATTCGAAAGCTGTGATTTCTCTGCATCATTTCCTTCTGTTACTTTTTGGTGATACCAAATGTTTGATGCAACTGTTACCTGGTAACAGCTTCTTTGTATTTTCTACCTTCACTATGACCTATGATCATGTACATGATCATCATGACCAGTTTCTGTCTTTTTTGAAAAAATTACAGAATCATGCAAAATTCACCATCCTTCCTTCCCAAAGGACAGCCTCAGTAGCATGATGGTGGAGAAAGTGATGTCATTCCTCTGTGCAGGTATTAAAATGTCTATTTACTGTCCAACAAATAAAGAGGACAAATTTTTTTATTGTAAAGGTTTTCTTTTATCTAGTCTCACTTGACTGATCCAATTTTATTTCCCAGTATTTCATAAAATATTTCATAAAATAATCAATGCCTTACCATCCCTGTAATTCAGTATTCTTTCTCACTGCATCTTAGTTTTTGTCTCTTCCCTTTGAATAATGCTGCTCCCTTTCCATTCTGTTCACTTTTAGAAATTATATCTTTCTTTCAAAATCTAGGTTAAGTCACAAAACCCTCTCTTGTCTACTTTTTACATTACTCTCTAATTTTGTCAAATAAGCTACAGTTTGGTCTTTAGCCCCATACACCACGATATTTGTGTGCACAGAAGTCAGATTTTAAATTGATCATCATGCTGTCAGTTATTGTACCCTTTTACTCCAAAAATCCCATGACTTAGGAAATACATACTTCATATTTTACATACATTAAATATAAATTTCAAAAAATACATTCAGAAGCTATGAACATTTATCTTAAAAAAAAAAAAACAGAAATTGCTTCCCTTCCTAACCTCTTAATAACTGGTCCAAGTTACCTAGTACAACATTTCTTTTGTCATTATTCTTAAGCAGTGTTGCGTTCCACCCCTTTTCCTTTTTTATACCCAACAATTCAGTTACTTTTTGCTCTGGCCCCTATACAAACCATTTTGCAGCCACCACCCTCCAGTGTTTCTTTGATTTCTACCCAGTCATTACTTTGATTCTTTCACCCTTTCCCACTCTTCAGTCCTTTCTCTTGTTAATTTGGTAGAGTCAAATTATGAAATTAAGATTGAAAAGCTTAAAAGAAGTACTGCCTTTAAAGAGGAGTTTAACGTTTGAAGAAAAATTGGGACATAAGGAAGAATCCACCCATTTCCATTGCTCTACTGACTTCTGAAAAGCTCTGCCTATTTTCATCCTTCCGTGAATTTGCTTTTTCCCCAACAAGAAAGATAAAAACACAATTTCAAGTCAAATTACTTTCCTATACTGCTTAATACTACATACTAAGATTCTAATACAAAGTTAGATAGTCTTTCCCTAAATTAGCTTTGAATGAAACTCTTGCTAATATATGTGATTCTTATGTACCTAGATTAAAACCAGGTATCCAAAAGACATTTAACAAAAACAGCCTTTTTTGGGGGGTCCTTGTGGTGCTTAGTGATAGAGCCCTGAGTTACATGAATGCTAGGCAAGTGTTCTGAGCTATAATTAACTACACTCCTAGACCCAAAATGGACCTCTAAGTTAGGGTCTTCTTTTTTCACCTAATATGTAAACACCTATATAAATGTAAGTAAAAATAACTAAATCAAGTCATGAATGTGGGTTAAGATAGGGTACCTTCTAGAATTGTAATAAATCCAATTTCCTCATGTTACTCTGTAACTGCATCCCTGTTTCCAATAAAAAGAGCTATGCTATGAAATACAGGTGAGTTAGTAAAGTTCTGACTAGCTATATTTGTTACCATGGATTAAATACTTTCTTTGGTATTTACTAAGTGCCGTATCAGCACTAACTTTACACTCTGAGTTAAAAAAAACTATCAAGTAAAGAGACCACTATGTCACAACAAATTGATGCATCTACAAGCCAAGGAATGCCAAGGTTGCTAGTAAGCCAGGAGAGGAAAGGAAAACACTGATCCTCAATCAGTATCTCTTCTGTAGATAAAAAAAGAAATCTCCAGGCCCTAAGCTCTTGCAGATGGGGTCATCCCCCTGCCCATCACCTCCTATAAAAAAAGAAAAAAATTTTTTTTTGACTGTTGGAAATCTCTGTCAAAAGGACATGAAATCAATCCCACAAACATAAAGACATTTAGCCAATAATTTGTTCTGGGGCAATGAAAAAATTGCCAGTTTACCAAGAGAAGAGGAAAGGCACCACTGCCATGCTGCATTGATGTATGCCCCCCACTTGCAGTTTTGTGCCCCAATTTGCCTGTGGGGTTGGTACCATTATCTCCACTTTAGAGATGAGGAAACTGAAGTTCAGGAAAATTAATGTAGCTCATTCAGGGACACATATCTTCCAGAAGACAACCACATGAAGACAAGAGACACAGGGGTATCCCATGAGAAGATGGATGCAGAAACACATCTATAAGCCAAAAAGCTCAAGGATTGCTGGTCAGTACTGGTGCCAAGACTAGTCATGGAAATGACTCTCCTGCACAGCTAAGTAGAAATCAACCTTTTAACACCTTCATTTTTGACTTCTGGCCTCCAAGAATCATGAAAGAATGCATATCTGTTGCCTTAAGCTACCCTGTATGTGGCCCTCTTTTACCCGAACGCTAGCAAACAAAACCATAGCCTTTTACAACATCAAGAAGGTGTATTTGTCAAGGTAGAGAATAGAAATTAAAAAAAAAAAAAACCTTTAAATAAGCTTTATTATCTTGGAGCAAGGGCTAGCGTTATGGCTCAGTGGTAAAGGACTTGCCTGGAAGCCTAAGTCCTGAGTTTGAGACCCAGCAGTCCAGGGGGACAATCAATAAACAAGCAAAATTCCTGCCACCATGAAAGCTCACATACTTATTTTCATTTTTAATAAATTAATGAATATTTTTCATTATTTCTTGGGTATAATACATGTCTCACTTTTGAGGAGCTCCTCTCTTAGAATTCAGCTCTAGAAACATTTAGGGATTGTCCTGCCAGGCAGATTATCTGATCATTCTCAACATAATAATTTTTTAACTTCTTTCCAAGAGTAACGACTCCAAAAGAGTCATTAGAATTTAAAGTCAAAACACAAAACACCTTAACTTGTTATACTGTAATACTTATAGTTGGAGACGGGGGCAACGTTCTCCTGAGCTAACCAGTGCCAAAGTCAATGATAACTTGATGTGTATGGATCTCCTGTCTAATTAAAAAGTTTGTCTAATAAAATCTATGGATTTCATAAATACTAGACTACATGATAATGTTTCAATTTTTTTTTTAAAGAACATGTGGAAAATCCATGCTATGTGGTCAAAAAACTTTTGGGAATCTAACTTGTAGCTACCTGTACCTTGGGCATTCACTTTGCAAATACAAAAAAGGTCCATTTAGGATTTGAGGGAGCTTCAAACATTCAAAGAAAATAACTGCCAGTCAAAAATACTATATTCAGCAAAACTCAGCTTCAAATTTAATGGCAAGAACAAACTAGCAACATACATGAACACAAAACCAGCTCTATAGAGAATACTCAAAGACAAATGTCAAACAGAAACAAGCAAACAACTCCCAAAGCTCCAAATCAGAGGAAAATCAATAAAAGCACAACTCACTAAAAGATATCCAAGATGGCACAAAATACAGCAAAGGTCACATCGTCAGAGAACCACAATCACTTATCTGTTATAAAACTTAGCATGAATGAACTCAATGCCCCAAATCAAAAGACACAGATTAGTAGACAGGATCAAAAAACAAAATCCAACAATATGCTGCTTACAGGAAACTCACCCCACAGTCAAAGACAGACACAGATTAAAGGCAAAAGGTTGGGAAAAAGCCCTACCATGCATATGGCCCAAAAACACAAGTCAGTGTTGCCATATTCATATCGGACAAAGTAGTTTTCAACCAAATATTACTCAGAAGAGACAAAAACAGGCTACTACATCTTAGTCAAGGGAACGCTACATCAAGAGAATGTAAAAAGGGGCTGGAGTGGTGGCTCAGCAGTGTTGTGCTTGCCTGGCTTGCATGGGGACTCAAGCTCAAACAGCACCACGTGCATGGCTAGGTTTCGGAGCAACAAGGGCCAGACTGGAAACTCAGTAAGGTATAGTCTATCTTTCTCTATCTCATTTAAAAAAAAAAAAAGGAGGAAGAGAAAAAGAAACCATAGTTAACATTTAAGCACCTATCTCCTATGTTCCCAAATGTCAAAAAATTACTCCACGACATTAAACCACTTACAGATCTCAAAACAATAATATTGGGGGACTTTAATACACCTTTATCAACAACAGATCAAAACAAACAAAAAAATCAACAAATAAGACTCCAAACTAAATAGCTCTATAAATCAAATGGACCTAACTGACATCTATAGAATATTCCATCCAAAATCAGCTGAGTTTTCCATCTTTTCACCAGCACATGGATCCTTTTCAAAAATAGATCATATCTCAGTCCACAAAGGTAATCATAGCAAACGCATAATAGTTGATATAATCCCATGTATCCTATCAGACCACAAAGGTATGATCCTAGCAATTCACAGCAAGAAAAATAACAGAAAGTATGTAAATACATGGAGATTGAATAATACCCTCTTAAATGAAGAATGGGTCAAAGAATAAATCAGAACAGGAATCAAGAAATTCTTGGAAATGAATGAGAATGATGACACAACGTATCAAAATCTCTGGGACAGTATAAAAGCATTCTTAAGAGGTAAATTTAAAGCACCGAGTGCTGTCATAAAAAATCAGAAGAGAACCGAAATAAATATACTTACGGTATACTTCAAATCTTTACAAAAAGAAGAACAATTCAATCCCAAATCCAGTAGAAGACAGAAAATAACCAATATTCAGAGCCAAAATCAAATAAAATGACAACAACAAAATACAAAGAATCAATGAAATAAAAGTTGGGTCTTCGAAAAAATAAAACTGACAGACCCCTAGCCAACCTCACCAAAAGAAGGAATGAAATTAAGCAAATCAACAATATCAGAAATAAAAATGTAAACATCATCAATGACTCATCTGAAATCCAAAAGATTATCAGAAACTATACTGAAAAACTATATTCCTTTAATTTGGAGAATCTGGAGGACATGAACAAATGCCTAGCCAAACACAACATTCACAAATTGATGCAGGAAGATATTCAACAGCTCAACAGACCGATATTAGGTAGCGAATTAGAAACAGCAATTAAAGCCCTTCTAAAAAAGAAAAGCCCTGGACCCGATGGGAGTCTCAGCTGAGTTCTTCAAGACCTTTACAGATGAACAACTCTCCTTAGTAATCTATTCCATGAAACTGAAAGGGATGGAACCCTCCCAAATACTTTTTATGAGGCAAACATAACCCTGATACCAAAACCCAACAAAAACACATCAAGAAAACTACAGACCAATATCCCTGATGAACACAGACACATAAACCCTTAACAAAATCCTAGCAAACTGCATCCAAAAATACAACAGATAATATATCACAATCAAATGGGCTTCATTCCAGGTATGCAAGGCTGGTTCAACATACACAAATCAATAAATGTAATTCACCAATGTAATTCACAGAATTAAAGACATAAACCATCTGATTGTCTCAGTTGATGCAGAAAAGGCCTTTAACAAAATCCAACACCCATTTATGCTCAAAATTATTGAGAAAATAGACAACAAAAGAACTTAATTTTGTCAAGGCCATTTTTTGCCCATACTTAATGGGCAAAAAATCAAAAGCATTCCCACTAAACACACGAACAAGACAAGGCTATCCTCTCTCACTACTCTTATTCAATTTAGTCCTTGAAACTCTAGCAGCAGCGCTCAGACAAGAGAAGGAAATCAAAGGGATTCAAATAGGAAAAGAGGATGTTAAACTACCCCTATTTGCTGATGATATAATCCTACACTTAGAAGACCCCCCCAAAAAAACTCAGAAGACTTATAGAGCTTATAAATGAATTTAGCAAAGTGAAAGGATACAAGATCAACACCCATAAATCAATAGCTTTCCTATACACTAGCAGAAATTCTGCCGATGAAGAAATCAGGAAATACATCTCATTCACAATAATCTCAAAAAGAAAAAAACACTTGGGAATTAATCTAGCAAAGGAAGTAAAAGACCTCTACAACAAAAACTATCAAACACTGAAGAAGGAAACTGAAAAAGACCTGAGAAGATGGAACGATGTTCTACGATCTTGGTTAGGCAGAATTAATATAATTAAAATGGCCAATCTGCCAAAAGCACTTTATAATGCAATCCCTATCAAGATACCAATGTCATTCTTTACAGATATAAAAAAAGCGATTCTCAAATTCATTTGGAACAAAAAGAAATCCAGAAGAGCAAAAACATTACTAAGCAAGAAAGATGAAACAGGTGGTTTTGCAATACCAAATCTAAAATTACACTCTAGAGCTATAGTATCAAAACCAGTATGGTACTGGTATCAAAACAGGAATAAAGACCAATGGAATAGAATAGAAGACACTGAGACTATCCCCCAAGTCTTTAAGCATCTGATATTCAACAAAAGGGGGCAAAAATATAGCTCAGAGGAAAGACAACCTGTTCAACGAATGTTGCTGGACCAACTGGACAGCCATATGCAGACGAATGAAATCAGATCCCTATCTCTAACCCTGCACAAATATCAAATTGAAATGAATTTAAGAACTAGGAATTAAATAGAAACCATACAATTATTAGAAGGAAAAAAAAGGATCAAAACTCCACCATATTGGTGTGGGCACCTTCTTCCTTAATAAGACTCCTGTAGCACAAGAATTAAAATCAAGAATTAATGAGTGGGATGTCATTAAACTCAAAAGTTTCTGCATGGCTAAGGAATTAGTCAAGACTGTCAAGAGAGAACTACAAAATGGGAGAAAATCATGGTCTGCTACCTCTCCGACAGGGGGGTAACATCCAGAATATACAAAGAACTCAGAAAACTAAACACCAAAATCATAAACACTCCCATCAATAAATGGGTTATGGAACTAAACAGAAATTTCTGAACAGAAGTTGTTCAAAAAGCCAAAAGGTATATTAGAAAGTGATTTACATCATTAGCTAAGAGAAATGCAAACCAAAATTGCAGTGAGATTCTGCCTCACTCCAGTCAGAATGGCAAAATGAAGACTACAAATAGTAACAGCCACTCTGGAAAGCAGTGTGGAGAGACTACTCAGACAAGTAGGGACGGAATCACCATTTGACCCAGCTATCTCAGTCCTGGGTATTTTCCCAGAAGAGCTGGAATTGGCTTATTACAGTGACACAGCTGCATCAAATGTATACAGCAGCTCAATTTATAATAGTGAAATTATGGAAACAACCTAGATGCCCTTCACTGAATGAATGGATTCAAAAACTGTGGTGTTTGTGTGTGTGTGTGTGTGTGTGTGTGTTTGTGTGTGTGTATACACACATACATATGTACATTCATACAATGGAGTTCTACTCAGCTATTAGAAAGAACAATCTCATGATTTTTGCAGGTAAATGGATGGAAATGGAAAAAAAAAATCATGCTGAGTTCAATAAACCAAACCCAGAGACTTAAGGGTCGAATGCTTTCTCATATGTGGAAGCTAGAACAGCACCTAAGATAGGATAAAAGTTAGACAAGTTCATTTAATAGACCCTCTGAAATCTGAAGTAACACATAAGCTATGGGACTATTGCTATGAAGGGGAGAGGGGAGCAGAAATGGAGGGAGGAGAGGGAAGGAAAAAAGGGGGTGCTCAATACTGTAGAGATCACTAGACTCCCATGAGAACCCCAAAAGTACCCAGGCAGGTGTATAAATCTAATTTCAAGGTTAAAATTACATGTATATGCAGCTGGAGTGATGGCTCAGTAGTTACAGTGCTTGCCTGCCATGTTCGGGGACAAGGGTTAGACCCCAGCAGCACGTACACAATGAGGTGTCAGAGAAATGAAAGCTAAACTAAAAACTAAATAAAAATTGATTCTCTCTTTTCCTCTATCACTGTCCCTCTGTTAAAAAAAAAAAAAAAAGAAAAGAAAGGACATGTATATGGTCATTTATATCTGTAACTTGGGGGAACTATTAAGAAGTTCATCAAAAGTTCATTGATCATTGAAAGGCGGGGGGAGATCCTGGAAAAGGATCAGGTTTAAGCAACTGTCAATATGTATGCATATATGAATGTGAACCAACAAATCCCTTCATTATGTCAAGATGATGTTGAACCAATAAAAAAAAAAAAAAAAGATTTGAGGGAGCATGGGCTGGAGCAGTGGCTCAGTAGGACAGCACTTGCCTGGCATGCATGGAGGACTCAGGTT
>PVKS010019486.1:5464-25362 GCA_004027875.1 Aplodontia rufa | reverse complement strand
GAAAGAAAGATTTGAGATAGTGGAAGACTCGTGATGGAAGAAGTACGGGTTGCATCCCTAATTGCTGTGACTCAGGATTTACGGAGGTAGATGAAAGACAGATTTCACTAAAACTCAACACTGGACACTCAGAGTATCTTAGAGACTCAGAAATTTGTGTACATCAACTAATGAAAAACAACTTTGGACTCAGGAAGGTCACGGCTTTGGTAGCAGCAGCAGCAGCAGCAGCAGCACTAGACTGGAACAGAGGGAAGGAGAGGACAGAAAAGCAAAATGACAGATTTAGAACGAAAACCCCCGAGATCGGAAAAGCAGCCTGCCCTTAGCTTATCCAAAGGCTACAAGGTGCATGAAGGGCGCTTTGTTTCCCAACCAGCCAGGGAGAGACAAGGCAGCAGTCATCTTAAGGTGGTCAAACTGTGGCTGCTGCTCTGGGAGCCGGGAAATCTAGACAAGTGACTGTGTGGTCCTGGCAAGAGCCTGCAGCATGACCTAAGGCATATCTAGCAGAAGGAGAGCAAAACAGGTACAGAGAATATTGCATGCAGGGGGATCAAGTTGAAAAAGTGAATGAGAGCCCAACTTGTTTCCCCTTTTGAGTCTGGTGGCTTACATGACCAGCTGAGGCAGATCAGGAGTCTGAACAAGCGGCTGTGAATATACTCAGGGACTAATAAGCCCATTAAGTCTAGAAAGGCTGTGTTCATGGGCAGCAGAGGGGGGTGAATGATTAGCTCTCCCACCCCACAAATAGAATCCTAGGGAAAATCCTGAGATTCAGACTTCCAGCAGATACCAGCAACAGCCAGGCCTTTGGGATTTGTTGGTCTAATCTCTCTACAACAGTCACCACCCAGCAAAGTCCCTGAGGCCCGATTAGACCCAAGACCAGCTATCCAGACCTCCTCTCTTAGAACTCTGTAATGGCTTCACCCTAGGAGTACACCAATCTTGTCTGGGCAGGCAGAACTCCAGCTGACCGTACTTTGCATCTCATCTTACCTTATACTGGTAAGAAAAGAGAAGATTTTTTTTTTTTTAAAAGAGAGGGACAGAGAGAGAGAATCAATTTTATTTAGTTTTTCATGAGGCTTTCATTGCTCCAACACTTCGTTGCACATGTGGTGCTGGGGTTTGAAACCTAGTGCATGCCAGGCAAGTGCCGTAACCGCTGAGCCACCACTCCAGTCCTAACACCCAGCCATCCCCCTGCTGGGTATTTTCGCAGAAAAACTAGAATCAGCACACTACAGTGACACACAGCCAAATCAATGTTTGTAGCAGCTCAATTTACAACAGTTAAATTAAGGGTTTAATGCAGATGTCCTCTACTGAATGAATGGACCCAAAACTGTGGTATACATATACAATGGAGTTCTATTCAGCTATCAGAAACAATGATATAACAGCATTTGAAGGTAAATGGATGGCAATGGAAGAAATTATGCTGAACGAAAGTAGCCAAACCCAGAGACTCAAGGGTCAAATATTTTTCCTCATTTGAGGAGGCTAGAGCAAAACCTAGGATTGAATGAAAGACAGTCAAACTCATGTATTAGACCCACCAAAGGCATAGCAACACATAATCTAGGGGAATGATAGATATGTAGGGGGGTAGTGGGAAGGGAAAGGCAGGGGTGGGGCAAGGGAGGAAGGTTAGGAGGGACCTGTGGGGGATCAATAATGCAGCTTTATTCTTTACTCCCCCTGAGAAGCCAAATAATACTTTTGAAATCACCTCTAAAAAAGAAAAAGTAATAGAACCTCAGCCCTGGAAGATAGAATTTCAGGCACCGAAGACAGGTAATGTGATCTCAAGTACACAGAAGGCAGTAAAGGCAAAAAAAAAACAAAAACCAGAACTCAGGTGCAACTTTAAAAGACCAAATCTGATAATCACTGAGATAGAAGAGAAAATGGAGATACAAACTATAAACATAAAGAACATTTTAAATGAGATGATACAGAAAACTTCTACCATACCAGAAATGAAATAGACATTCAATAAAGGAGGTTTATAGGAACCCAAATAGACCCAGCTAAACGAGAAGCTCACTGAGACACATTATAATCAAAATGGATAAGAAAGAAAACAAGGAAAGAATATTAAATGCTACAAGAGAGAAACATCATGTCGCATTTAGAAACAAACCAAAAAGGATCACTGCTGATTTTTCAGCTCACAATGTAAAAGTAAGGAGGGCTCAGAATGAGATACTCCAAGCCCTAACAACTGTCAGCTGAGGTTACTGTACCCAACAAAACTCAGTTTATAATTTGAGGGGGAAACAAAAACATTCCCCAACAAGAATAAGCTAAAGGGGGCTGGATCGGGGGCTCATCGGTTATGGTGCTTGCCTTGCATATGCCAGTGCTCAAGTTCAAACCCCAGCATCACATACACAACTAAGTGTCAGAGGAATGAGTCACATGAAAACTAAATAAAAATTGTTTCTCTCTCACTGTCCCTCTCTCTCTTAAATAAATAAATAAATATAAATAAACTAAAAGCATTAAAGAGTACCAAACCAGCCTACAAATATGTAAAAGTCAAACTTCACATGGAGGAATGAAGAAGCTATTTCCAAAGCCTACAAAAATGGAGGAAATTCAATAAAAGAACAATTCAATAAATGAGCATCAAGACAGAATAAAATACAGCAAAAAACCACACAGTAAACCACAAGCATATATCTATACTAATACTGAATGTTAATGGTCTCAGCTCCCCAGTGAAAAGACACATTAGCAGCAAAAATCAAAAACATGAAATCCACGGATGCTGCCCAGACTCGACTCATAGGCAAAGACAAACTCATGCTGAAGGTAAAAGGATGGAAAACAATATTCTAGGCATATGATCCAAGAAAACATGCAGGAACAGCTATTCTCATATCTGACAAAGTAGATTTCAAGCAAAAATCAATCAGAAGAGACAAAGGCCACCACATCCTCGTAAAGGGAACAATACAACAAGAAGATATGACCATAGTAAACATTTATGCCCCAAATACCAATGAATCCAATTAATGGAAAAAAACACTCTATGGCATTAAACTTCACATAGATCCCCAACACAATTAATACTGGAGAATTTGAATACATCCCTTATCACCAATAGAAAGGTCATCAAAACAAAAAAAATCAATAAAGATATTTCCAACTTAAACAACACTAGAAACCGCATGGACTTAACAGACATCTATAGAACATTCTATCCCAAAACATCTGAATTTACCTTCTTCTCAGCAGCACATAGATCCTCTTCCAAAACAGATCATATTCTAGGCCACAAAGGAAATCTTAGCAAATACAAAACAAACTGATATAATCCCATGTATCCTATCACATCATCATGGAATGAAGCTAGAAATCAACAGCAAGGAAAAATAACAGAAATCACAAATACATGGAGACTAAACAATACTTTCTTAAATGATGAATGGATCAAAGAAGAAATGAAAATAGAAATCAGAACTTCTTAAAAAACAAATGAGAAGCCACAACATACTGAAATCTCTGGGACAGTATGAAACCATTTCTTCCAGATAAATTAATAATTCTGAGTGCCCACACCAGAAAACTAAAGAGATCCCAAATAAATAAGCTTATGCGCCACCTCAAGTCCTTAGAAAAAGCACTCACTCCCAAACCAGTAGAAAACAAGAAATAACAAAGAACACAGCTGAAATAAATGAAATTGAGAATAAAAAAAATTACAAAGAATCAATGAAACAAAGAGTTGGTTCTTTAAAAAGATAAATAAAACTGACAAACCCTCAGCCAAGCTCACCAAAAGAAAGAATGAGAAGAAGCAAATCAACAAAATCAGAGATGAAAAAGGAGATAACACCACTGACCCCTTTGAATCCAGAGGATTATCAGAACCTATTTTGAAAATTATACTCCAATACACTGGAAAATCTGGAACATGAAGAAATTTCTAGACACATATGATCTGTCCAAATAGAATCAGGAAGATAAAGAAATCCTAAATAAATATTAAGTAACAAAACTGAAACAGTAATTACAACCCTTCCAAAAAAAGAAAAGCTCAGGCAGGACCTGATAGATTCTCAGCTAAGTTCTACTAGACCTTTACAGAACACTATTCTTTATTAAATTATTCCACAAAACTGAAAGGGAGGAATACTTATGAGGCAGGCACAACCTTGATGCATTTTTTACACAAAAATGCATCAAGGAAAGAAAACTGCAGACCAATATCCCTGATGAATACAGATGCAAAAATCCTTAATTAAATATTAGCAACCATATTCGATACACATCAAAAAGATGGGCTGGAGTGGTAGCTCAGTGGTTACGGTGCTTGTCTGGCATGCAAAAGGACCTGGGTTCGAATCCCAGCACCACATACACAATGAAGTGTTGGAGCAACAAAAGCCATATGAAAAACTGAATAACACTGAGTCTCTCTTTCTCTTTCATTGTCTCTTAAAATTAAAAAACAAATAAATAAATAAAAGGATAATACACCCCAATCCAAGTAGGTTTCATTCCAAGGATATAAGGTTGATTCAATATATGAAAATCAATAAATGTGATTCATTACTTAAACAGAATTAAGGATGAAAATCACATAATCATCTCAATAGACACAAAAAAAGGCCTTTGATGAAATCCGACATCCAATCATGATAAAAACACTGGAGAAGCTAAGGATAGAAGGAACTTACCTCAACACGGTAAAGGCATTTATCACGACCCAAGGCCAAAATCACACTAAAGAAAAACTAAAATCATTTCCATTAAAATCAAGAGTAAGACAAGGCTGACCTCTCTCACCAATCCTATTCGATACAGTCCTCAAAACATTAGCCAGGGGGCTGGAGCAGTGGCTCAGTGGTTTTGGCGCTTGCCTGGCAAGCACACGGCCCCAGGTTCAAACCCCAGCACCATGAACACAACTAAGTGCTGGAGCAACTAAAGCCATGTGAAAAGCTAAATAAAGTTGTTTCTCTCTTTCTCTGTCTCTCTCACTGTCCCTCTCTCTTTTAAAAAACAAAAAACAAAAACAAAAACAAAATTAGCCAGAGCAATTAGGCAAGAAAAGGAAACCAAAGGGATACAAAAAGGAAAAGAATAAGACAAATGATCCTATATCTAGAAGACCCAAAAACCTCTAATAAATGAATTTAGCAAAGTAGCCAGATACCAGATCAACACCCATAAATCAACAGCTTTTCTATATTCCAACAGTGATTAAGCTCATGAAGAAATCAGGAAAACCTTCCCATTCACAATAACCTCAAAAAACAAACAAACAAACTTGGACATCAATCAAACCAAGGATTTAAAAGAGCTCTACAATGAGAATTATAGAACCCTGAAAAAAGAAATTGAAGACGACCTTAGAAGATGGAAAGATATCCCATGTTCCTGGATATGCAGAATTAATACTGTCAAAATCGTCATACTACCAAAAGTGCTACACGGATCCCCAACAAAATACCAATGACTTTCATCACAGAATTAGAAAAAGCAATTATTGGATTCATTTGGAAGAATGAGACCCAAAATAGCCAAAGCAATATTAAACAAGAAAAGTGAAGCAGGAGGCATCACAGTACCTTATCTAAAATTATACTACAGAGCTGTAGTAACAGAACAGTGTAGTATTTGGTATCAAAATAGACATAAAGGTCAACGGAACAAAATTGAATAAAAGAGACAAATCCACAAATCTTGTCTGATATTTGACAAAGGTGGCAAAAACACATCTCAGAGAAAATACAGTCTTCTCAACAAATGGTGCTGGGAAAGCTGGATAGCTATATGCAGGAAAATGAAAGTAGATCCTTATCTTTTACCTTGTTCAAAACTCAAATCGAAATGAATGATTTAGGATTCAGACCAGAAACCTTACAACTACAACTGTTAGAAGAAAACCCAAAGACAACACTCTATCGTATAGGAGCTGGCACCATTTCCTTAACAAGACACTGGAAGCACAAGAAATAAAACCAAGAATCATTAAGGGGGATTCCATTAAATAGCTACACAACAAAGGGGCAAAATACAAATAAAAACACTTGATTAGAATTTTATCTCACTCCAGTCGGAATGGCAAAGACCAAGAATATGAACAAAGTAAATGCTGGGGAGGTTGTGGGGAAAAGGAACACTTGTACAATGTTGGTGGGATTGCAGACTAGTACAACCACTCTGGAAAGCAGTACAGAGATTCCTTGGAAATCTAAGGAAGGAACCACCATATGACCTAGCTATCCTATTCTTGGATATTTTCCCCAAAGACCTAAAATTGTCATACTACAGTGACACAGTCACAGCAACCTTCATAGCAGCACAGTTTACAACAGTTAAATTATGGAATCAACCAGATGGTCATCACTAGATAGGTGGATTAAGAAATTGTGGGGTGTGAATGTGTAAGTAAATAACACACACACACACACACACACACACGGACTTCTACTCAGCTATTAGAAGAACAAAATTATGGCATTTGCCGCCAAATGGATGGAAATAGAGAATATCATACTAAGTGAAATTAGCCAAATTCAGAAACTCAAAGGTCAAACGTTTTCTCTCATTTGTGGAAGCTAGAGTAAAAAGAAAGGAAAGGGGGGCTGAAGCAGTGGCTCTGTGGTTATGGTGCTTGCCTGGCATGTGTGAGGACCTGGGTTAGAACCCCAACACCACGCACACAATGAAGTGTCTGAGCACTGAAAGCCACATGAAAAACTAAATAAAATTCTCTCTTTCTCTCTCACTATCCCTCTCTCTTTAAAAAAAAAAAGGAAAGGGGGAGGGAAGGATAAGATTACATAAAGAATCATCCAAATTTAAATTAACAGATGAACTAAAAAAGTCTCTAGTAGAGAAAGGAGAAGGAGCAGGGAGAGGAAGGATGGGTGGGAATGGAGGAAAAGTATATTGTGCTCCTCTAAGTTATTAAATAGTCCCCATGCAGTCAATAAAAACTGGAAAAGGAAAAAAAAAAAAATCAAAGGGACCAGGTGGTGGGAAGAGGTGAGGGAGGGACGGAAGTGCTGAGGAGGGATACTGGCCAAATTATATTGTTATACTATTTGCGTGTATGAATATGTAACAACAAGTCCCATCATTATGTACAACTATAATGCACCAATAAAAAAATGTGAGGAAAAAAAGATTTGAGGGAGCAAGCACCCTATTCAAGTAGATTAAATCTAATTTTCTGTTGTTGTAGTTAAATTTCTAACTCACACCTAAGTAGTATAAATTACTTCATATTACATAAATTTTTACCCCCAATTCAATTCTCTCCACTTTAATTTTAAGGTTGGAATTGTCACCTGCTTCCAAAAAGCAGCATACAGAACACTGGAGGCAAAGGGCTGTTAGGAAGTTTTAATCATCTTTGCATTTCTATTTATAAAGGGGAGAGAAATGGGGAAAGGGAGAGGGAGAGAGGGAGGGCGGAGAGAGAGAGACAGAAAGAGAAAATGAGAGAGAGAGAGAGCACGCTAGATCAAGCCGGCACAAGTTAATCAGTTTTTCTTATTTTTTCATCTGGTTTTTGTTTCTCCAACACTTAATTGTTTATAACTGAACTACATCCCCAATCCTTTTTATTTTGTGACAGTGTCTTGCCAAATTTCCCAGACTGGCCTTGAACTTGTGATCCTCCTGCCTCAGTTCTACAAGTTACTGTAATTATGTGAGTTTGTTATTTCTATTAAGTTTAAATTAGTGATGACAGAACTCTTCTCAAAGTCATAACCAGTTTGTCAAGCACAGCTGATTTTGGTAGAATATCCCAGAAAAAAATTACCGCAGCCATGATTATTAAGATTTGCATGTTAAAATAATTATCTTAATCAGTTACTTTTTTAAACCTGAGAGAAAAGAAGGGGTGGTAGAAAGAGAAAAGATAAGGCTGGAGACTTTTTAAAAAACTAATGAGCTACCATTTGTCAACAGCTACCATAAAGCTCCCTTCTTTAGTTTATGCCACCTTCAATACAGGTTTTCCTAAAAGCCCTGCAACACATTTCTGTGCACTGACTTGAAATTAGCCATCTGGACACTGAACTAAACCAATTAGAATTCCACAGAACAGAAAAAAAAAAACTAACTGGGGACTGAAGTAAAAAAGAATTGCAAATGAAGGTCTCTAACACCTGCTATTTTACGCAGCACCTCCCTTCATATCAGACATGCTTCCCACTCTGCAAACTGCCTGGTTCATCTTCCCCTATGGGACTTAAATTCAATACAAAAGGAAATACACAACAATAAAAACTCTTCCCCAGAGCAAGAAAACAACATATTCTCTGGTACTAGGCACAGACACCTTCCTACAAAGGCTACTGTTAGTTCATTCTTATAGTAACAGATGATTCTCCTCTTGGTTTTCATATCACTTTAAGGAACTGGTTTCTTATAAAAATAGTTTTAAAAGTATTATGACACATAGATACAGGACTACCATAAAACAAATCTGGAATCCCTAAAGTATCTCTAATTCCTTCCCTAATAACAGCTTAAAATCTACTGGGATATTAATGGCTGTATCACCCTTAAATCCTAAAGTACTACTACCTGATTTTATTTTTTTAAGAGAGAGAGGGGAAGAGAGAGAGAGAGAGAGAGAGAATGACAATCAATTTAATTTAGTTTTTCATTTGGCTTTCATTGCTCTGACACTTCATTGTGTGTACATGGTGCTGGGGTTCTAACCCAGGTCCTTGCATATGCCAGGCAAACACGATAACCAACCGCTGAGCCACCACTCCAGCCCCTACTACCTGATTTTAAACAACTAAATGTGCTCAAAATATTATTTTTAAATATGCAATTTAAACAAATAGTTATTTGGTAGAGTTTTGTCTAGCATTCACAAGTCCTGGGTTCTATTCCCAACACCCCTCCCACCAAAAGCAATGAAAGGTGCAGGTGGTAAAAGTACTATATTCAGATCCTCAATGAATCCAGATAAATGCAGTTGAGTAGTGTTAATATGGTACTCTTGTTCTGGCACTATTGTTTAAAAAAAAAAATTCCACAGAACAATTACTTGACACTGTTATTAAATAAAATACTATTAGTTTACAGAAAAGCAGACGTGTCCAATTACACTCTGATAAAGACTGCAAGCAGTTAACAATCAAAGCCTATTTTTTCTATATCTGGCTTTTAAATCTTTGATTACCCAATTATAAGGAAAATAAGATTTATAAATATTAACATAAATAAAATAAAATGTATGAATGATATTTAAGAAAACGTAATGTTATAAAATTTGTAAAAAAATTTGGTTCAAACTATTATTGCTCTTGAAAAGGAAACACATATATTGGAAGGTTAGTGCTATATAGCTACATATAAAGGTTCTACATTGATATTCAGAATTTAAATGCCTTTTGTACCCAGCACTGCAAACAAAACAATAAAAAATTTCTTTTCAGTAGTCAAATTTATGTATTGGACCCACCACAGGCATAGCAACACAAAATCTAGGGGAACCATAGACATGTATGGGCAAGTGGGGAAGAGGACAGGCGCGCGCGGCGGGGGTGGGGGGGGAATAGGAGAGATAGGGAAGAGAGGGAGGGATCTAGGGAGACAATCAACAATGTAGCATACTCTTTACCCCCCTAGAAAGTCAAATAATATTTATTTAATCATTTAATTCTGGAAAATTCACAATCTCAAATATACACACGTGGACATTTATATTTGCTATGGGGGGTATAATGTAGAAGAATCAAGAGACTGGGTTTGGGCAATGTGGGGATAACTATGGTTTACAATCAAATGCACATCATATTGTTACTTAACAGGCATTTATGACTATACAACAACTCAACTCCTTCATAAAAATATATAAAAAATAGCTTTATGAAACTGGAAAAAAATTTCTTTTCATACCATCATTTTTCTCTATAAGAATTATTCAAAGTGAAACTGATTAATGTCAGATTGTGGAATGCTTTTTAAAAATCTTCAGTGCTAGGGATCAAATCTACAGTTTCTGCTATGCTGAGCAAGCACTGTATCACTGAGGTACACCCTAACCCCTCTCTCTAATTTTTTTGAGAGAGGAAGAGAATCAATTTTATTTATTTTTTCATCTGGTTTTTGTTTCTCCAACATTTAGTTGTGTATGTGGTAGGGTTTGAACCCCAGTCTTTGGGCATGCCAGGCTAGCGCTTTACTGCAGTCGCCCATTCATCCTCTTAATTTTTTTTTTTTTTAAGAGAGAAGGACAGAGAGATAGAGACACACAGAGAAAATCAACTTTTATTGAGTTTTTCACATGACTTTCATTGCTCTGACACTTAATTGCATACGTGGGTGCTGGGGTTTGAACCCATGTACTCGCGCATGCCAGGCAAGCGCTGTAACCATGTAGCCACCGATCCAGCCCATCCATCCTCTTAATTTTTACTTCTTACTACACTGGTATAAATTAAACTCAAATTGTTTCAAACACATATAGGTTTTCATTTAAAATGGAGGAAATGAGAACTGGGCTCAGTGGTAGTATACTTGGTTTCAATCTCTGGGAGGGGAAGGGGAAGGAGAGAGGGAAGGAATGGATCACTAACATGTACCAAGTATTCCTAAAAAGCTATGGACTGGTCTAACCCTTTTCTTGGAGTGTAATGAAAAGAGTAAATAATTGAAATAAAAAATAGAAAGCAAAAAGTTCCTAGTAATGAATTAACACAAAACTGCTATTATTATAGTCAGATTGTTATGACTGCATATGTGAGCCTAAAGTACTTTTACCTCTTAATTATTATTTATTTCTTTATTTTTAATTAATGCCTTGTGGATAAACATAAAGATGAGATTCACTGAACATGGGACAGTTAGGTCAGATTCATTCCACTATTTTTCCCTTCTCCCATCAATTCCTCCTCAATTCCCTTCCACTACTCCACTAATCTTTCATCTAAATTGTTAATCATAATGCTTTTCACATAAATTTCAAGAGATCTACTGAACAAATAACTGAAATGATTAATTACATATCATCAAATTTATAATACATTTCATTAAAAAAATAATGAAAGGCTTTTGTTTGGGGGATGGGAGGAGTACTGGGGATTGAACCTAGGGGCACTTTACCACTGAGTTACATCCCCAGTCCTTTTTATCTTTTATTCTGAAACAAGGCTTGATAATTGCTGAGGTTAGCCTCAAACTCTTAATCCTCCTGGTCTCAGCATCCTGGGTCCCTAGAATTGTAGGCATTTTCCACTATGACAGTGCCAATCACTTTAAATGTAAGACTGAAGAAAAATTACAGAGGAGCCACTCTTAATGCCATTCTTTATGCTCTAAAACAGATGCCAAGAGGGAAAAAAATGCTTTCCCACCCTGTTTGTATGTCTCCTCCACAAGCCTAACCCTTCCCTCAATAGAACCTTTATTGATTGTTTAACCTCTCCGCCTGTGACGTCAACCAGTTTGATGGATTTGGATAATTACATATGGTGCCTTTTTCTCATTATCCAAATTCCAGTCTGTTGTCTCAAATTTTGAATTAATAATGAAAGCTTTTTAAAAACTTGAGCTTAATTTTAAAATCATTACTATATTTGATGTTTACATAGATTACTGAGCCTAGTAAGCAACATAACCAATCTATACCATCCTAAGTTTTCTTTTTTAACTAGTAAACACCTTCACTACACATTCTATGTAAGATGTTGTTTCTCATGGTATCTACTTTTGAAAGCTGCTCCTCTTTCATACCCTCAAAATTAAGCCTCTTGAATGAACTTTTAATCTTAAGGAGGCAGACAAATCTTATGGTGGGCCATAAAGTCCCTAGTTAGAAAAGGAGATAGCAAAATATAGACAAGGACTATAGCATTATTTTAAAAATTATTCTTCAGTAAACTTTATTAGCTATGTCAGCTCAGTAAACATTTGCTAAGATGACAGTGATGTTTTATCCTCTTGCCCTTAAATGTTCCAAAGGGATGCTTGTTAAAAGAACATGATTCTTCAGTTTTATGAGGAGGTAACAAATTAATGGTCTAAAGGACCTATACAGATAGCAAGGGAACAAAGTCAAGATAGTGAATAGGGCATTTAGAAAAATGTTAAGAGAAACAGAAAAGGAGATATAAGTTTGTATGTGAATAAAATTGCCCATGCAAACAACGTGATTCAGGCAGGGCCTTGCTAAGTTGCCCAGGCTGTCATCAAACTTGCAATCTATCTTCTTCAGCCTCCTGAATTGCTGGGATTACAAATGTGTGTCACCATGCATGGCTGTGGTTCATTTTTGAAATCCATAATTCAAGTAAAAATGTTTGACTCACCACAACTGGAAAAACAGTATGGAGTGACGGGGAACACTGCCATTTACATGTAATTATAACACATGAGGCATCCAAAAAACTTCAACAGAAATCTTCTAGAGCTGACAAGCAAATTCCATAAAGTAGCAAGATACAAAATCAACATTCAAAAATCAATATTTTTATATATCAATAACTAATCCACCAAAAAAGAAACTAGGAAAACAATTCCATTCATGACAGCCTTAAAGAAAACCACCACCACCTAGTAATAAATCTAATCCAACAGGTAAAAGGACCTGAAAAAGCATGAAAATTGTAGAACACTGAAGACAGAAATAAAAGAAGATACTATTAAGATACTAGAGGATAAAAAGACCTTCCATGTTCATGGACAGGCAGAATTAACATTGTTAAAATGGTCAAAAACAAACTAAAGATTCAATGCAATCCCCATCAAATACCAATAACATTCTTCACAGAAAGAGAGAGAGAAAGAGAGAGAGAGAGAGAGAGAGAGAAAATCAGTCCTTATATTCTCATGGAAGAATAAAAGACCCAGAATAGCCAAAGTAATTCTTAGCAATAACAGCAATGCTGGATGCATCACAATATCAAATTTCAAATTATACTACAGAGCTACAGTAACAAAAACAGAATGGTATTAGTTTAAGAACAGACAAGTAGATCTATGGAATAAAACAGAAGACACAGAGACAAATCCACACAGATATAGTCATCTGATTTTTGATAAAGTATACCATAAACATATATTTAAGAAAAGATAGCCTCTTAAACAAACAATGCTGGGAAAACTATATCTATGTGTAGCAGACTGAAAATAAATCCCTTTCACTCTGCACAAAACCCAAACTGAGATGAACTGAAGACCAAGGAATTAGATCAAAAACTATATAATTCCTAGAAGAAAATAGGGTAACAGGTACAGGCATCAACTTTCTCAATAGGACTTCCTAAAGCTCAGAAAATAATACCAAGAATAAATGAGATGGCAACAAATTAAAAGGCTTCTGCACAACAAAGGAAATGAGTATGAACAGAGAGTCTACAAGATAGGAGAAAATCTTCACCAGCTACTCTTCAAACAAAAGAAATATCCAAAATACATAAAGAACTCACAAAGCACCAAAAATATCAATGAGTGGGCAAAGGGACAAATGGACATTTCTCAAATGAAAAAATACAGATGGTGAAGAAATATATGAAAAAATGTTTAACATCTTAATATCTTTCCTTAGGGAAGTTCAAATAAAAATTACACTAAGATTTCATCTCTCTCCACTTAGAATGATAACCAAGAAAAAAAGGAATAATAATTGTTGGTGAGGATGTGGGAGAAACGGTACACTATACACAGTGTGTGTAAAGTTAGAATTCATACAAATGATGTCAGGTTCAGAAACCTTGGCATAGCTGAACTAACAGTTACTGTTGTGACCCTCTGAAGCTCACCACTGAAAGGATAACCCAAGCAGTCATAGAATTATTTGGTTATAAAAATGTCAGTGCATTCTATGCAATATCTAAATTGAATGGTACCAGATAAACACTAGAAGGGAGGAAATGAAGCTTGCATATCATCCATTATTATGTGTAATCAATAAACTCTCTTTAAAATAATAATAAAAGAAAAACCATAAGGAATGGAACCACCACATGACCCAGCTATACTACTTCTGGTACTTTCCCAAAAGAATTAAAGTTAGCATACTATAGTGATACATGTATACCCATGGTTATACCAATACAATTTACAATAGCCTAGTTATGAAACCAGCCTAGGTACCTCAGAACAGATAAATGGATAAAGAAATTGTGATTTATATACACAATGGAGTTTTATTCATCCCTAAGAAGAACAAAATTGTCATTTCCAGGAATATGGGAAGAATTAGAGAACATCACATTAAACAAACTAAGCCAGATTCAGAAACTCTAGGGTTGTATGTTCACTGTCATATGCAGAAGCTAGAGAGAAAAAAAGAAAATTAAAAGAGATCTCAGGAAAATAGAAGGGAGATCAGCAGAGCTGAGAAAGAGGATAGGAAGAAGGGAGGGAAGGGGACAGGGTACTGGGGATTGAAATTGATCAAATTATTTTATGCATATGTATGAATATGTAACAATGAACCTCATTATATTGTTTGAGGAAATTACAGTAACTCACACAAGAGTTATATAGCTATTTAAAATTATTTCTCAAAGAGTTTTTAAAGACACACAAAAATATGTAAAATAGTAGCCCAAATTACACATATATTCAGTTTGTGTTAATACATAGCAAAATGCCTAGAAGAAGCATCAAAATGTTAACGATTACTTCTGCCTAGAGAAATCACAGGATATTTTCTTTTTTTGGGTATGTGCTTTCAACATTTTCTCTTAAAGAAATATTACATTTACTTTATAAATTGAGAAATTTGAATAAAAATTTAATATAATCCTAATTCTATAAACCGTTTAGTCTACCAATATTTATTCCATTTTTATCCTTTAGTTACTTTTCATTTAACTTTTCTTTGGAATAATTTTTTTCAATTTCTTGTTTGCCATTTTGTGCTTTTATTTTAAAACATCTTATATCCTAACGGAATCTAAACATTCAAAATGCAAAACAAAAATAAAAGGTAATGATTGTCTAATGGAAGTTATTATGAAGGTAAACTGGATGATACATGTGAAGATACTGATAATAACATAGCTACATCTCTTTAAATAGTAGCATTTTTTATAAAAGATGGAAATAAAAATACACAGCAAATTGCTATGTGAATGTAAATGCTCATCCAAACAATGTGATTCACTTTCCCCCAACACCTTGTTAGTGGGAACTGAACCAGTACCAAGGCTGTTCTACCACTAAGCAAAATCCCCGTCCTTTTCTCTTAAATTATTATTTTGTAACAAGGTCATGCTAAGTTGCCCATGCTGGTATGTTAGGATTGATAACATATATAGAAAGGCATGTGTGGCACAGGCACCAATTCTTCAGAATGGACACTAGCCAGTGAACCACACTTGAGTACTCTTGCTAAATGTCAATACTGGCATTAGGACATGACCCACAGAAGAAAAAGCATATACTTTTATATCAAAGATTCTTGTCTGTTTACCTTTTTTCACTTTGAAATGGCTAGTAGGTATGGGGTGGGTACAGAGGCAGATGTGGCACTCAGGTCAAGACAAAGAGTTAATGAGGAGAAAGAAATCCTTAAATATTTCACAAAAACCAACACAAAAAACTAAAATGGTGACTCTTTTAAGCTAATTTACCAAAAGCCTGAAAATTCAGTGAAGGTGAATAACACCACATTTCATGGGTTACAGACCACGAAAACATTTGTAAATGGTAGCTATTTAATTTTCAAATTGTGTATCAGGTATATTGGAATATAAACAAATGCTTGAATAATATTTATTTTCAGGGAAAAAAAACAGACAAAGTTGCTGGATGTTGTTTCTTAATTTTTAAAAATGAATAATATGCTTTTCATTCATGGAAAGGATTCTTTTATTGGTACATTATAGTTATATATAATAATGGGATTCACTGTTACATATTTGTACATGCACACAACATAACAATATAATTTAGTCACTATGTTCTCTAGGATTTCTCCATTTCCTCTTCTTCCTCCCCTTAGTCCCTTTCCTTCACTTTACTGGTCTCCCTTTGATTTTCCCTTGACATTACCCCCATACACCTTTTCTTTCCTTTTTCTTATCTAACTTCCACAAGAGAGAAAACATATAACCCTTGACTTTCTGAGTTTGGCTTATTTTGCTTAAGATAATATTCTCAAGTTCCACTCATTTTCTTGAAAATGATATAACTTCATTTTTCTTTGTGGCTGAATAAACTCCACTGCGTATATGAACCATACTGTTTTTATTCATTCATCAGCTGATTGATATCTTAAATGGTTTCTTGGAAAGGATTTAAGTCTTAAATCTCTAATGAATTCTCTAATTTTGTATGTGGAAAACTACATGGGTGTCCTACCTAGCGGAGCAATGAAAGTATTATACTAGGACCTATTGGCTGATAATGACCAAAAGGAAGCAATATTCTTTTATGCAATTAAATGAACAAACTAAGAACAATAATAAAAATGTGATAATAGTGTTCTAAGGCTCCCCTAGATGGAAAATGAGAGCAGTCCTGACCTATAGACAATAAAATTTGGCTTTAGGACCATATGAATTCACTAGTGCTTGAAACAAAGATTTTTATGACAACTTTAAGCACTGACCTGGTAGTGTCCATGGGCATGAAGGTTAACCTTTATTACTCAAAACAGCAGAGCTGTAGCAGAGTTAAGAAGAGACTCTAGAACCCAGAAGCCCTCTAGCTGAGCTGAAATATCTGCATGTCTTTGAGCATGCTATTTTATTTCTCTAGATTTCATTTAACTTGCTTCAAGGACATTTAGAGGCTTACCAGTTGATGTATGTGCAACTGTTTATCAAAATTCCTCAATTCATTACCAATAGTTTCCTACAGGTTCTTCATTTTACTGATTATTGGCAATGGGACAGAGGTGGGAGAGAGAATCTTTTGGGTATGTTCATCATTTCTTGAAGTTGAATGTATGCTGACTCATATTTTATGTAAAAAAGTTCAAAAAGCTTTTAAGGTAAGACTTCGCTTTTTATTCTGTGTCCCTAAGTTTTAATTATTGAAAAAGATTAGGAAGGAAGAATTTCTGGGGTCCCTAGAGTTTTTACCTACCAAATGAAAGATTTGACCAGTGAAAACCAAGGAAGGTCAATGATATGCTACAATGAGTGTGGCAAAGGATTGCTGCTTAATGTACAACCAATGGTTCTTAAATATCCTCAGAGTTCCTTATATAAGAAAAATTAAGCATATAATAATATCAACAATATTTCAAAAGAGGTACACTTAAGGTTAGCTGAGATCTGTTCAAACTTTTCACCATGCACTTAATGAAGCTCTTCTGAATTTTGCCAAGACTTCATGCTGTACAGTTAGCAACACAGGAAGAAAGGCTAATATGAACAAATATCATGGGAATGCAGTCTCCTCAAATTGTAAAATCTATTAAGATGGTTTTAATAAACATCATGTAAACAGTATAAATATACTAAACAAGAGGTAGATGATAGACCTTGCTTAAGAATAACATTCTTCACAACATCATTTTGGATACAAGGCTGTTTCACATACCACTTCTGTTGATGTTTCTGCATGTTCAGAAGTAACATGTTCTTGAAGAGATGTCTCCGTATAGCCCATTTTTCCACAATAGGGACAAGTAAAAGACTGTGGCTGCTCTACAGAGAAAGCTTCCCCACCATAGTACAAATCTGAAAAATAAAGTAGAATTGAAGAATAATTAGTATTAGTTAAAAATGTAACCATATGGTACAATAAAGAAAAAATTTATGCCTGAAATATCTACCTCATTCTTCATTCTGTAAAAGAGTGCTCAAGGAGTGTTTACACTTGAAATATTCCCACAAGGGCCCCAGGCTACTCTTCCAAAATTCTTTCCCCAGATAGCTACTAGCAAACTATTTTCTCCCTACTATAGTTTGAAATATCCCCCAAAGGCCCACAAGTTAAAGGTTCAGTCCTCTGCCTGTTGGTAAGCAGCAAAATCTTGAAGAGGTGGGGCCTATTTGGAGGTAGTTAGGTCACTGGGGACATGACCTTGAAGGGACCTTTGGAATCTTAGCCCCTTTTTCTCTTTCTTTCTCTGCTTCCCAGCCCTCATGAGGCGAGTAGTTCTCCTTCACCATGTGATCCTGCCATAATGTACTATGCTACCACAAGCCCAAAACAAAAGGGCCAAGTGATCACGAACTGAAACCTATGGGCGAAAATAAACCTTCCCTCCTTTTTGAAGTTGATTAGCTCAGTTATTTTGTCACAATGACAAAAAGCTAACACACTCCTCTTCATTTAATTTTGAAACTGCTCATTCCATATCTGTAACTAGTTTAATTGTAAATAAATCATCTATCTACTGTGACAACATTGTTATCAATAAAAAGAATCAGCAGGGTATATGATATACAAGGGCTCAAAGGCAGAGAATAGACTACTATAACCAATACAACAACTCCCAGATGCAATTATTTGTCTGTGGAACATAAAATTCTCAGAGCAGAACGGATCCTACACATTCAGCTCTTATGGCTATGAACCTGAATAGGATACTACCACTATACTCTCTGACCAAATGAGTTACTGAAGAATTAACCAGATTAGAGTCTGTGGGAATAATCTGTTAGCCTCACTAATATATCTTAGGAAATAAGTCTATTTTTCTTCACTGGTGACAGAAAAGAAAATCAAGTATGATATGCAATTCCACTTCACTACAAAGAACTTTCTTTTCCCCACTCCTAGGAAATGAAACCAGGGCCTCACACAAGTGCTCTACAACTAAATGATATCCCCAGTCCCCTATACAACAGGCCAAATTTAAGAGCATAAGATAAGTTTTATAAAAAGAGAAAATGTAAGTCTTCATTACACAATATATTTGTTTATTTTCATTCTTTGAGGAGCTTTAAAATATCTTAAAAGCATTTACCTATTAGGTATATATTGACAATGTATTATAAGAACAAGATTCGGCAGGTGAATAGGGGGTAGATGAGAATAAATACATTTTAAAAAGATGGTAGATGGGCTGGAGCAGTGATTCAGAGGTTGCAATGCTTGCCTGGCATGTGCAAGGACGCGGGTTTGGACTCTTAACACCACATACACAATGGAGCAATGAAAGCCATATGAAAACTAAATAAAATTGATTCTATCACTGTCCCTCTGTCTTTATTTAAAAAAAAAAAAAAAAAAAAAGACGGTAGAGACCACAACAAAGGACATCTATCAAAAGCCCACAACCACTATATTACTGGTAAAAGACAAGATGCTTTTTTCCCTAAGATGAAAAACAAAACAAGGGTGTATTCAGTATTTTACTAGAGGATCTAACCAGAGAAAATGCAAGCTATCTAGATAAAAAGCAGAAGTAAAATGACCTTGATTTTAGAGAATCCTAAGAAAGCCAATAAAAAAACTACTAGAATTAAGTTCAGCAACATTGTAGGTTACAAAATCTACATACAAAAGTCAATTGTTTTTCTATATACATTTGGAACAACTAATCTAAAACTAAAACAATTTCACTTACAAAAGCAAAAAGAATACACTTAAACAAATGCAAAACTTATGCTGATAACTATTAAAACTTCTTCAAAAGAAATTAAAGACCTAAATAAAAAGATGTTCCCAGGCCATTAATTTATTATTAAAAAGGCAATACTCAGGGGCTGGAGTGGTGGCTTGGGCAGTTACAGACCTTGCCTGGCATGAGCAAGTACACGGGTTCAAAACCTAGCACCCACATACACTACTAAGTGTCAGAGCAACAAAAACCATGTGAAAAACTCAATAAAAATTGATTCATTCTCTCTCTCACTGTCCTCTCTTAAAAAAAAAAAAAGAGAGAGAAGGAGGAGGGAGGAGGGAGGAGGAAAGAAGAAGAAAGAAAGAAAGAAGGAGGAGGAGGAGGAAAGAAGGAAAGAAGAAGGAAAGAAGGAAAGAAGCAG